>OVBE01004580.1:0-23613 GCA_900406425.1 Iberis pinnata | reverse complement strand
CCTACTCTTCTGTTTCCAAAACATTTCCTCAGCCTTAAGAGCAGCGTGTAATTCTTTTACAGCTTCGGCAATCTCCTCTGTTAAACAATTAAAATTTATTTAAACATAAATTTATATTATAAATATAAATAAATATTCAGTTTTTAATATTAATTCATAATTCGTTATTAATCGTCAGTAACTATTGACAGATTAGTGACTGATAATTAGTGACGAACATTTAGTGACGGATAATGCTCGTCAAAACTCCGTCAGTAATCTCCCGTCAGTAGTTACTGATAGATTAGAGTATCAGACGGACTGATTTCGTTAGTCCTCCGTCAAAAACACCCTTTTCTGACGGGCTATTGACGGAAAAGCCTGTCAGTCCTGACGTGTTTTCTTGTAGTGTATATGATGTTCAAAGAAACAAACCAGTATTGCTCGCTCTTCTACCGAACTTGAGTATAGATCCATCATATCTATTATGGCATAGAGAAGTTGACTAACTTCTCTTCTTGACAAACTCGCTATTTTATTAGAGGATGAAACATTTAGCGTTAGACTACCAACTCATGGACGTACTGACAAAAAAATTTTCCGATCTCAAGTTCAATCGTCTCTGTGTCAGGACTAGTCTTGCTAACCAGTAACCACGGTCCATGTTGAGCGGATATATAACATACAAGTATAACAAATTATTATATCAATTGTATCTTCTCTTTCCTTTTGTAGATTTTCTCCCCAAATATATGTACTTTGAATATTATTAACAGGGATATACAAGTCTTTACCCTAATACTGGTTGTGTACGAGGCAAGTTTGTTGGGGACTCCTGCTGATTCCAACTCTACTTCAAGATTGGTTCCAATCAAGACTTCACTAATCTTATAAGCTCCAATTTCTTTTCTAAAAACATTCTTTAAGATTCTCTAAAACATTCTTGTAATTTTTTTGTTGGAAATATAGTCTTACATTACAACAAAAAAAAAAAAAATTGTTGGGGACGTTGAAAAGTATTGTTCCGAGTGAAGGAATGAGAAGTTTAATACAGAAGAATTTATTTTCAGAGAGAAGGTGGCACCTGGTGTTGGCATTTGTTTCATGACCTATGAGACTCTTAAGCTTTAATTAATGGAACTCTCCTCAAAGCTATAACGAATACTAATGTTTTTTTTTTTTTTGTTAATGAAGAACTACTAATGTTGAATATTTAGATTTCTTTATTTGTCGTAAAAGGAAAAATGTAAACCAAAAAGCAGTGATAACACAATACAAAATGTATTGTTGGTAATAACCAGAAATTCAGCTTTTATACGAAATTAGCATTGTAGAGTCCTAGTTAACTTTCCATAAAAGATTAGTTATAACTTTTGGGTGAGATATTCAGAGTTACCACTTATGGTTTAATTATATGCTTGGCTTTGAGGTCGTGTGATTTTCCAATAATATTGTAATTCAAGAATAAAGAGAGAAAAGAAGAGCTGAATGAGTTTTGTCACAGGATTGAGTTTCACACATCGCAAAGCCAAAGATGTATGGAAATGGAAATACTAGTATATATAAATAGAGGCTCACATTGATAAACTGAAATTCATGCAGCCATGTGGTGAGCACAAAGTGAACTAGTCTGTCGCCTTTTACTAAAGAATACTATTAAGAGATCGAGATCGAGAGTCAAGATTGAAAGAAGATCAAGGAAGAATATCTAGAATATCATTACATTAATTAGAATATTCTCAATATTTATTGTAGAGATTTGTGTATATTCTAGATTAGGAAATCCATTTACTATATAAACATGTATAGTCTTATGTTTATGACTATGAGAGTAATAATAATTCTTCCCAAACATTTTTGTGTTTTTACTCTCATCAATTTATCATGGTATCAGAGCCTTGATCCAAATTCTATGGATTAAGCTTTCGTTTGCTTTTATTCTTAGAAAAAAAAAGACGTGAGCCTCTCTGTTTGATTTCATTTAATTGTTCTTCTTCTCTAGTTTTCTGTCTACTTACTGTTCGGAAAAAATCATTCTATTACGTAACATACTTTTGTCTACGCGACTCTTAACCCTTAATCCTCTTCCTCCATTAATGCAATGATATTCTAGATATTCTCCCTTCATCTTCTTTCAATCTTGACTGTCGATCTCGATCTCCTAATAATATGCAAGAAAAGAGATGTGTTACGTTCTCTTATGCCATAAAAAAATACTAATCGGAATAGATCAACACCACTAGCTTCATCATCGAGAACTAAACTTGAACACAACTACAGCTCCATTAATAGGACGAGACCCTCCACCGCATCTCAACCTCTGAAAGATCCGAAGTGGAGGGTGGCCATCCATGCCGGTATAAATAGTTGACATGGGCTGGGAATCGAGCATGTGAAGGTTACAGACTAAAATCTCGCATGTTACCTCTAAAACTACAAGAGATTTGTGTTCATATGCGACCTAAACAATACTTAATGGTTTGAGGCCGCAACTAAGTGCTTGGGAGCTTATCTCACTAAATAAAGTGAAAAACATTGTCGGTGTAAGTGGGGTTTCATAAATAAATGCAATGCTGACAAATACAGAACACGAATCGTGGCTAAAAGATTTAACTATGAGATTTAACCAACGTTCAAAAATCGATTACAATGAAACATTCAATCTTGTGAAACTGGAGACAATAAGAAAGGTAATCTACCACTCGAAACAGTAGGTGATCCGAAAATTTGACATCAACCATGCATTACTTCAAGGGAACTTAACCTAATCCACGGGATTTATCGACAAGGAAAGCCTATATGCTGTTTGTAAACTATATAAAAGATTTACGGTTACAATAAATTACATAAATTTCCTTTTACACTCAGGTTTCAAGAACTCTCTAGCCGATGCAAGACTTTTCTTCTATAATTGAGATTCTTCTCTACATGCTAGTCTACATTGACGATATTCTCCAAACATTCATGCACTCAAACGTTTCATTACTTTTCTCTCCTCGTTTTTCTTTAAAAGATCTTGGAAATTATTTGTGTGTGTATTGAAGCTTCTTATACTTCTAATAGCATATTACTTACATAATCTTGGTATGTTGCAAATTTATTGGCCGCCACCAATATGATGTGCACCAACACTCCTCTCAGCCTCACCTCGGGTACACTGCTCCATGATCCTACGCGATATCAATGTGTGGTTTGAAACTTACAATACCTCTCTCTCATGCGACTCTGACATCCCTTATGTCGTAAACAAGTTATCTCAATACATACATCATCCCACCAACCTACACTAGGCAGCTGTGGAGTGGACACTAAAATATCTCTTCGAGATAGTCACGCATGACATCTTCTGTGTGAAAAGTCCCACTATCCTACATGCATTTTGCAGATGCTGATTAGACATGAGATCATAATGAATACACCTCTACAAGTTCATACGTTGTCCATCTTGGAAGACATCCCATTATATGGTCTTCAAAAACTACATGAAAACAAAGGGATTTGTGACGGAATTTACTGACGGGAAATATCTGTCAGAGACGGAAAAACTGACAGAATGAGTGGCTGTCAAAAATTTTCTGACGGGTCAATATCCGTCAGAAATTCTGACAGATTAGTAACGAAATATTACTGACGGATATTTTCCGTCACTAATTCGTCAGTATTGCCGTCAATAAATTTGTTAGATTTAAACTATCCGTTTTTAGCCGTTACCACAAATATATTCGATATACTGACGGAATAATCTATCAGAAATCCGTAAGAAAATTTTCTATATAACAAGAAGACCTCCTCTTATTATTTTCACAAACAATTTCACAAACATGGTTATAAAATGTCTACTACTCCTTATTTCCGATCATGGATGGATGGTGAAAGGATGAATCAAGAGACAAATCTTTTGAATGAGGAATATGCAAATGGTGTGATGGAATTAATGGAATTAGCATGTCGACAACCTGGGGCACAAAACAGTCGTAAGTTAACATGTCCATGTTCTTTGTGTCGGAATAATCATCATGTCAGGATAGATATAGTATGGAATCACTTGCATATGAATGGTTTTTTACGGAGTTATAAGGTTTTGTATTTACATGGAGAACGACCTGATATTATTGCTAGTAATAGCTGTAGCATTTCATTGGCATATAGGATAGAGGAACCTAAAACGAAATTAGATGTTGGGGCAGTTACAGTTGAAATGACTAGTGATGTTTATAGACAAAACATAGAGACGGCTCATGTTTCTTATGAAGAAACAAATTTATAAGAACGACAGTTTTTTGGTATGTTAGACGCAGAGAATCAATTATTATATAGTGGATGTAGAGATGGTCATTCGCCTTTATCACTTGCTAGTATCTTGATGGGTATAAAGATAGATTATAACTTGCCTGAGGATGCGGTTGACGCAATAGCCAAGTTCGTGGGGGATATCTTGCCAGAGGATAATAATTATCCAGGTTGTGTCTTGAATTAAGCTCACGATTGATCCTTGGTGGGTATATCATCTGAGAGATAAGACTTAACCAAATCGTTGTGATTCTTCACACAATAAAGACTTTGTTTCTGCTTTTGCGAATGCCATGTCCTCAGTGACGGTTGGGACTTTTGTTGATCGTTACTTGCCTGTCCCTGACTCTAGTTTTAATTGTCTTGATGAAACTAAATGGTGTACTCTTGTTAGAATGCTCAATGAACAGAAGCAGCCATCTTCTACTCGTTTAACAGGTAATTCTCTTCCTAAATCCTAGATAATCGATTTTGGTTCAGCAAATCACATGACCGGTTAATATGATTTTCATATGGATTCTCATGCTATATCTCTAGTAAGTATTAAACTTCTAGATGGAAGATACACAATGATTGTCTCCTACAATTCAGTTTGTTTAAGCAAGGATATCACATTATAGAATCTTTTTGTGTTGATAGCTTACACTGTTATTTGATCTCCGTATAACAATTGACCCGACAACGTTTTTGTATGATCCAATTTACTAATATGATTTGAATAATACAAGACCGCATTATGAGGAAGCTAATTAAAGTGGTTGAGCAGATTAATGGTCTATACTTCTTCTGGTGTGTGGAAGTTGCCGCTTCTCAGGTTGGACATGTACCGAAATTCTCGAGAAGTATGGCACCTTCGGCTTGGACATCCCTCATCGAAAGCTTTTGAGTCTTTATCTATTTCTGAAATTAAGTCTTATGACATTTTAGACACTCTCTCTTGTGACATTTGTAATTTTTCAAAACAAACCTTAGTGGTTTTCTGACTAGTTTGAATAAAACGACTTATGCTTTTGATATGATACACTATGACATGGGGTCCTTATCGTCATACGGCTCTTTGTGGAGCTCACTATTTTATGACCATACTAGATGATTACACTATATCTCTGTGGATTTATCTTTTTCCTACAAAACAGCAGGCTCCTACGAAAATCCAATAGTTTTTTACTTTGATTGAGCGATAATTTGGTGCTAAAATTAATACCTTCCAAAATGACAATGGGAGTAAGTTTGTATGTCTTGGCGAGTATTTTTGTGATAATTGAGTGAGACAAAAAAAATTTGTGTGTTGGGATGCCCCAACAAAATGGCATAGTATAACAGAAGCATCGACATATTCTCAATACCGCACGAGCTCTTTTATTTGGGGCTAATCTACCCATTGAATTTTGGGCTGACTGTGTCTTGGCTGCAGGTTATCTTATAAATTGTACACCCACGGCTATTCTAAATGGAAAGTACCATTCGATATGTTATAGTCATGTCCACCACCGCTGCAGCTTCTTCGAATCATCGGCTGCTTATGTTATGTGCATTATAAACGTCACTACGATGATAAATTCGCTAGCCGTAGCACCAAGTGCATCTTTATTGGGTAGCCTATTGGCTAGAAAGGCTGGCAACTATATGATCTTGATATAGGCATTACATTTGTGTCTAGTGATGTTTTCGTTGAGGATCAGTTATCATATCGCGACCTATCTTCACTACCACAGTCACCAATCACTGAAACTCCACTAGTTTCCGATGAACCTAACAATTTTCCTTCTGTTTTTGCCCCTGTTCTTCGACCTGTTTTACCTGTGATTCAAGATTCTCAATTTTATCCTCCACCTACAACATATTCTTCTTCACTTGAACAGACTCAGATTGAGCCCATTGCCTCCTTAGTTAATGATGATACTGCAGAGTTGCAGCCTGTCCAGTCTTCTCCTCCTGTGATTGTACCTGCAGACGTATTGCAGCCTGCATCTTCTACAATCAGCCTTGATACCAAAGAAGTTCTTGGTCGGGGACAGAGACAACGAACTCGTTCAACAAGACTCATGGATTTCGTTGCCTGTATTGGTCATGAAACGTCTGATTATCCACTCGAGGACTTCATAGGCTGTCACCATTTCTCAATAACAACTACAAAGGTACCACATCATTATTCTCAAGCAATGGATGATCCAAATTTCCAGCTTGTGATGAAGAAAGAGATATTGGCTCTTGAAAATAGTGAGACATAGACAATTGAATCTCTACCTCCAGGTAAGAAAGTGATTGGTTGCAAATGGGTATATTGTATAAAATACCGCTCCGATGGCTCCATAGAATGGTATAAAGAACGACTAGTTGTGTTTGGGAATCATCAAATTGTAGGAGAAGATTTTGATGAAACCTTTTCTCCCATTGGTCCGAAAATTGCAGACCCGTCTCGGTACAGGAGATTAATTGGCCGATTGATTTATCTGGTGGTCACAAGACCAGAAATATCTTATGTGATACATGTTTTATCACAGTTTATGAAAGAGCCAAATACAAAACACTGGGATGCCACATTACTCTCTATTGGTGGGGGTAATTATGGTGAAGAATATGATTGGTTGATTCGTTCTAGTGGTAGAGATGAAGGTTACAAGAAGGGTATGAATTTACTTGAAGAAAAATTGGATAAGTTCTTACTTTCTTAACAAGAAGTTATCAATTATTTTAGTCATCTGAGACAAGATTCAACCAAAAGATGTAAGTCAAGAGGAGCTCAGTTGTGTTGGTAACCAAAGCTACAACCATGATTACAAAAATTATCAACAACATCTAGACCTCTCTTACCGCAACACAAATGTGGCATATCCTCAACCACAACCTCAACAATCTAATGTGGAAGGTATGCTACATCAACTTCTTCAAGGCCAAGCCAATGCTGCAATGGAAACATCTAAGAAATTTTCAGGGATCAACCACCAGATGGCCTCCTCATTCAATACCATCTATGCAAAGATTGAAGCTTTGAACTCAAGGGTAATTTCTTTGGAAAGCATGTTTGTTTCTCGTCCAAAACCAAATAGCCAACTTTAAGGGAAAGCTATTCAAAATCCAAATGACTTTGCTAATGTCAATGCCATATTCTATGAGAGTTCTAACGACAATCATATAACCGAGGACAATGATACTCAAGTTTGGGGGACTTTGGCTACTACAGAAGCTTTGATTTAGAAGAAATCACCTTTTGTTCCACCACCATATATACCTAGGTTGCCATATTTATTGAGATTCAAGAAGGAGATAATGGCTAAATACCTAGTAATCTTTGAGAAATACATGAAGGATGGTGAAATTAAATGGAAGTTGGTATCAAATGGGGAATGTAATGCCGTAATAGCAGAGAAGTAAGAAGATCCTAGATCTTTTACTTTACCATGCTTATTCGGCCCATTAACCATCAAAAAATGAACTCTAAATTCTCAAGGAACTTCACAATTAAGGAAGTTCTACGTGATGGATCAATCATACATGTTGGAGAACTTGTTAAGGGATTTGAAGTGAACAACCAAGATGGCGCACTAAACATGGGCGGTTGGATACGTCCAGGCGGAAAGCCTGGTGAAAGGACTTTGGTTCTTCTTTGGGAGCTATTTCAGGGGCAATAGAGCTCGAAAGAAAGTCAAGCTTAGTGACTTAAAACAATCCCATTTGGGAGGGAATCTAATGGTATCCTTTATACATATCTTTTCAATTTAATTTTAATTTAGTGTTAAGTGTCCTTTGGCATGAATTTTTTGGTTTATTAACCTTTGAGAATTTTTTGAGTATTGATCGGTTCAGGTTTGGCATGATTTTGGACTTCCGGGGGCATGGATCAGTTAGGAGGATGGGTTGCCCAAATCGATCCAACAAAAATCAGAAATCCAGTAACTTGAATCGGTTAGGAGGATCGGTTTGGGAAACCAATCCTAGTAAAATGTTGCACAAAACAGAAACAACTGTTATTTGCTAAATGACACTATCCGAGAGATTTTTTTTAGCTAGTTTAGTTGTTTAAGATGAACTAGATCTTATTGCCTCTTATTATGTAATTATCCAAGAGATTGTTTTTAGTTGCATGGTTAAGAGAGGTATTAGTGGTGCAAGAATGGATTAGTCTAATTAAGGGAGTTCTAGGCCAAGGATTAGCACTAGAAAGTGTGTAGTAACGTCATAGAATATAATTTGATCACCCGAGTCAATTACCTTTGTCCGTTTGGTTAGTCTTTAATCTTGATTTCTAGATTAATCTTCAGTTGACTTTTCTTATTACTCTTGACTTTTTCCTTATTGGACTTTTAATTGACTTTTGTTTATTTTGAGTTTTATGTTTACTAGGATGATAGACTTAAACCAAAAACCTATTATGGCTTAGACTAAGTAAATTCTCATAGGTTTTAGTGTGTTAATTACCTTGATTTAGATTGATATCTATTGTGCTACAATGACTATGATAGTACATAGGAATTGAAGGATATAGAAACCACGAGAAAATCCTACTATCAATATTTTTCTGAAATTCCTCTACACTCGGGTTTCAAGAACTCTATAGTCGATGCAAGCCTTTTCATCTATAATCAACTTGAGATTCTTCTCTAGCTCGTCTATGTTGATGAATTGTTGATGATCCATGAGCTTCATGGATCTTTCTTCAAAGCTATAACGAATACTATTGTGGACTTTTTAGGTTTCTTTATTTGTGGTGAACTATACAAACAATACATGTTTGTAATATCCAGTTATTAAACTTATACGAAAACAACATTGTAGAGTCTTTAGTTGTATACGTAATATAAGTTTTTTACACTTGAGGTCAGATCTTTAGAGTTTTGTTTCGTAATATTGGTTTTGCCTTGTTCCAGAGAACTATAAGTATGATATTTAGAGATTTTTGTGAATGTAAGGTAAAAACAAAAAGAGAAGAAGAGCTGAATGAGTTTTATTATGAGGTTGAGTTTCCCACATCGGAAAGCTGAGAGATTTTGTATGTTAGAACACTAATATAAATATAGTGTCGCATTGATCAAATGAAAATCATGCAGCCATGTGGTGAGCACAAAGCGAACTATTCTTTCGCCTTTTACTAAAGAATACCGTGTGCTCTCCTCGCTAAGTGGCATACGCTTATTTTTGGAGGGTTCCTACTTTTTAGTAGACCCAACAGTTTATTTAGTCTTAAGAAAACGATTAGCTTTTTCAACTCTATTATTTGTCTCTCCCAAATAATATTTAAATCAAATGCACATGATTGTTGTTTCTTCTTAATCCAGGAGTCGTCTTATTTTATGGAAGTATTTTAATCTTGTTTTTATCAAGATTTTATGAGAGATATGTTCTCTTATGTCCAGTATCATGGTTACAACCATTATCTATACACTAATAATGCAAGAAAAGAAACTTATATATGTGGAGAAATAAGTGCACAACTCAAAAACAAAATTTGGGAGCTAGCATCACCAACTTAGGCTTAGAACATTCTCCGATATCAACACAATTCCTCAGATTAGAAGAATACCCTTTGGGGAATTTGACCCTATGAATAATCACTCGAAGAACTCAACCTTTGCATTCTTTGATAATCTAAATGCCGGAATTGGACAATTTCCATCAGCGTTGATTTGAAGCTCAGAACGAGAAAAAATGTCCGGCAAGTCTAATATTGACCTCAAATTGTCTTTGGTCTTCGCTTGGAGATTTAGAACTGTGTTCATTATGTTGTCAAAGAAGTTTTTCTCCTTATGCATCACATCTATGTTATGCATCAACAAATGGTCTTTCTAGTAAGGCAAATCTTGGAATATGCTTCTCTTGTGCCATTTATGATTTATTCCTGCATACTCAACATTGACGTGTCCATTTCCACCAACATTTGCATCATTCTTCATAACAACGCCATAATCTTCCATTTGGGGTAATAGCTCTCTGTCATCTAATTCATGTGGTGGACCGTCAACACATCTCTTGGTTCTGAATAATGTAGTAGAGCGACGATATGGATGACTACGGGGGAAAAAACCTTTGGTGACAATCAAACCAGCTTATTTTTCTTCCATCACTCAGCTGAAAGTAATCGGTATTATCGGTACAATTTGGACATGCTAGTTTCCCATGAGTTGTCCATGCTGATAGCATACCATACGCTGGGAAATCGCTTATGGTCAACATAAGAACCGCATGCATCTTAAAATTATGTTGTAAAGACACGTCATACACATGTTCTCCATAATTCCATAATGTCTACAACTCATATATCAATAGTTGCAAAGACACGTCAAGCATCATTTTGGATGTTCCGGCCCTAGTACAAGAACAACGAGAAATAAAGACTCTCGGTTCATACACAAAGATAGCGGAAGATTGTAAGGTGTCATGATGACCGGCCATAGAGAATACTTTCTACCGTACTTCCCGAAAGGGCTGAATCCATCTGAACCATCCATCCATGATCGAAAATAAATAGGAGTAAACATATTTTTGTAAAATATATGTGTTGAATGTGTAAAAAATGAAGGTGGGGTCGTTTTTATAAGCGTTTTTTCTGACGGAATCCATATGGATATATCGGTCAGGAAGTACGAATATAACTATTGGCTACGGTCATAAACGGCTATTTTGTACCAAAGACATTTCCTGATGGATATGTTGACGGATTCCTGACTGAGCAATATCCGTCCGGACCTAGTCAAGAATTCCTAACGGATTAATATCCGTCAGGACGTCCAGTCAGTTTTACCGGCGTTTTCTTGTAGTGGTATTAACAGGAATATACGAGTGTTTATCCTTATATGTAATTGTATACAAGACCAAATTGTTGGGGACGTTGAAAAGTATTGTTCATAGAAAAGAAGTGAGAGGTTTATGCAAATGAATTCTTCTTGAGTATTACAAGGTGGCACATGGAGTTTGCATTTGCTTCACGACCAGGAGACTCTTAAGCTTTACTTGATGGAACACTCCTCAAAGCTATAACGAATACTAATTTTCAATTTTTAGATTTCTTTATTTGTGGTGAAAGGAAAAATGTAAACCAAAAAGCAGGGATAACATAATACAAAATGTATTCTTGGTGATAACTAGAAATTTAGCTTATACGAAATTAGCATTGTAGAGTCCCAAGTTAACTGTCCATGACAGATGAGTTGTAACTTTTGCATCAGATCTTCATAGTTATAACTTTTGGTTTTAATTGTTTGGCTTTGAGGTCGTGTGATTTTCCAAGATTGTTGTAAATTAAATTTAAATTTAAAGGTGCGAACTTAAGGGAGAAATAAAACAAGAAGACGAGCTAAATGAGTTTTGTCACAGGGTTGAGTTTCCCACATCGGAAAGCTAAGAAAGTGTGGAAATGGAAATACTAATATAAATAGAGGATTGCATTGAACTATTGAAAATCATGCAGCCATGTGGTGAGCACAAAGCGAACTATTCTTTCGCCTTTTACTAAAGAATACCGTGTGCTCTCCTCATTAAGTGGCATACACCTATTTTTGGAGGGTTCCTTATCTGTTGATAAGCCCAACAATTAATTTAGTCTTAATCGTTATAATACAAGAAAATCTAAGTAAGATTAGCTTCTTCAACTGTATGAGTTAATATCATCAACTCATCTAGGTTTTTTTCAGGCTTCTAATTCAAATATCTTTCATTTAAATAACCTAAGATAAAAAGCATGGTAACTAATAAAGTTTAAGCATAACGAAAAATCTAGATGAAGAAACCAAGTTATAGAACCCTAGGTTAACACTTAAGGGGAAAGAAAAAAGAGAAGAAGAGCTGAATGAGTTTTGTCACAGCGTTGAGTTTCCCACATCGGAAAGCTAAGAAATTTTGGAAATGGTGATACTAATATAAATATAGGCTTGCATTGAGTAATTGAAAATCATGTAGCCATGTTAGCATAAAGCAAACTTTTCTTTCGCATTTTACTAAATACTGTGTGCTCTCCATGTTAAATGGCATACACCTAATTTTGAAGGGTCTTACTTTCGAGTGAGCCTAACAACTAATCTTGTCTTAAATCATTTTAATACAAGATTAGCTTCTTCAACTATATCTTTTGTCTCTCCCAAATAATGTCTAAATCAAATGAACATGATTGTTGTTTCTTCTTAAACCAGGAGAGGTCTGATTTTATGGAAGTATATTAGTCTTTTTTTATTAATAGTGTGGTTTTTTTTGCTCAACTCGCACCACTTCGGTCAAACGCGCCTGTTTGAAGAGGCGCGAGTTGGCTTGATGATTTCTGAGCGGTTCCGGGCCAAACTCTATAAATAGAGCGCCCAAGGCTCATTTACACGCACCACATTTACACACAAAAAATCAGACAAAACCTTGAGATAAAGTTGAAGGCATTGGAAGAAGAATTATTCGATCGTTGGGCTTGTAAGTCTGAGTAATCCGAGCCAGAGTTGGGAACGCTTTGGAAGATCAGTCTAGTAAACCGGTCTCGTAAGCAAACGTGCGTAAACTTCTTACGCCGAGTTCGGATAGGGAAGTGACGGTGAAACGGCTGAATCCAAACCAGACTTATGCCTTGTCCCTTTTCTCTGTATCCGACCCTTAAGCCCATAGCCGAGATTGATTGGCTTGAACCGCGGTGATTCGCCGGGACCAAGTTCAATCTGGCTACGCCTTAAGGGAAAAATTATCCAACTAACTCAATGTTGCAAAATTCTAGCCTAAGTCCTGCATCATTCGGAATGTGGCTTGGGGAGATTGGGAAATTCGATCCAAGCCAGACCGAAATGAGGCTATCATGGGCCAAATTCTGAACATAAAAATCAGGAATTTAACTTAAGAATTGACGGGAATAAACGGGTTAAAAACGTGCATATAGACTGACTGGAAGCATGAATTGCGCACTAAGTACCCTGTTGGATTACTTAATGGTTTTGTGGCTTTCAGGTAGTAAAGGGGTTGCGGGAAGGATTTAGATTAGCATGAGGCTTCATGGCCGCAAGAAGGGTAGTGATCAACTCATGATTTATTTTAGGATCGTTATGATTAAACTTGTAATAGCCTATAGTGCAAACAATCAAGTTGAAACGAATCTTAAGTCTATTTAAATAAAAATTTCGTTTATCTAAGTAACTTCCGCATTGAAATGAAACTCTAATACTTAAAGGCTTAAAATCAAATCTCATAATTGAACCTCACATGAAAATGACTTAAAAACGACTAAGACATTAAAATGAATTGATTTGGCCGGAATCACTTACTGATTCGGCGTGTGATGGCCGTGAAGAACTCATGCTGGTATGTCGATAAGTCCTTACTAACATTAAACGTGTTAGTGTGACTGTTTGATCTTATAGATGGGTAAAAGCGAAAAGTTAGGAAAAAGGAAGAAGGATAAACAACAAGATTTTGATGCGGACACGGTTGCAACAAATGCTGGGAACAAAACTCCAACCAGACATGTGGTTGGTGGAACGGAAACTAGGAATAAAGGGAACAAGACCCCAACCAGACCTGTGGTTAGAGTGAATGAATTGGGAGACACATATGCGCCAGGTTTCGGTGCAGGAACGGTGCAACCGCGGGTATATAATGTGGAGATCAATGGTGAAACCAGGATCTTGAACCCGACCCCATCCCAAGATGGGTATGTGGAAGAATCCTCCAATGCTTGCAAGGAGGATGATGCGGATGTGAATAAGAAAGATACAAACAAAGAAGCAGACTTTATTGCAGTGTCAACCCGAGCCATGATGTGGAAAGCCATTTTGGCAATGACGAAAGATATCAAGAAGCTGGTACAAACTTGTGTTGCGGGTGAAGGATCCGCTACAATCCTCACGGCTCAGCCCCTTACTGGTGGGCCAAATGTAGTGAATCATGAAGTGATGGAGAATTTTCCTCCTCTGCCAAGAGTCTCACCAAAGAAAGTGTACTTGAGCATGTTGGAGCATATCTCAAGACTTGGAACAAAGCATTTCATGGGAAATTCAGATCCAATAGAAGCGGATCAATGGAGAAGCCGTCTGGCTAGGAACTTTAGTTTCACGCGCTACCCGGAAGACTACATGAAGGACATTGCGATTCATTTCTTGGAAGGCAATGCGCACAACTGGTGGCTCTCGGTGGAAAAACGAAAGGGTTAACAGATTCACACCTTTTGTGGATTTTGAACGGGAGTTTAACAAGAAGTTCTTCCCATCAGAAGCATGGGACAAACTTGAATGCGCCTTCCTGGGTTTGGTCCAAGGCAGAAGAACTGTCCGGGAGTATGAGGACGAAATCAATCACTAACGGTGATATGTGGGAAGGGAGCTTGAAGGTGAGCAGGCTCAAGTTCATCGGTTTTGATGCAGAGTAAAGGTCGAGATCCGTGTACACTGCTTGGTCCGGAAATTTAGTTCAGTTTCAAAATTGGTGGAAAGGGCGGCTATGATAGAGTCAACCTTAGAAGAGGAATATGCCTTTACCATTCATGGACTCAGCCACCCAAGCAGGCTAACAAAAAGGGTGATCGTAAATTGAAATATGAAGCTAGTGATGATCGCAAAACTGTTGCCAGAAATGTGGAGTGCAAGACATATGGTCGTAGGCACGGGGTGAATGTTGGAAGGCAACTGGTGCATGCCTTCGATGCCGAAGTAAGGATCACGGGATCCAAAACTCTCCGCGAATGGAACAAGGCCAAAGTTGAACAAGTGGGGTGAATCCTAGGACTTGTTACTATTGCGGCCAGACGGGGAATTTCCAGAGAGAATGCCCTAAGCTGTTAGCCAAAAGGCAAGTGGGACAGAAAGGAGGCCACGGCAATAATGAGCCGCAGCTGCAAGCCAAAAGGAAACAGACGGGTGGACCACGACTCTATGAACTATCAAAGGTAAGGGATGATGATGCAAACTTCAACGATATCACTAGTACGTTCTCACCTTTCCAAACACTTTAGAAAAATTTCTGCATTTGCATCATTGGCACGAAAGAATTAGGAAGGGACTTAGCATTATGGGGAGTGAATGTGTAGGAACCTTAGTGACAGGTGGTGTAGAAACACACACCCTGTTTGACTTCGGGGCAACACACAATTTTGTGAGCCCGGACATGATAGGGAAAGGGATGTTTGTGAAGGAAACATCCGTAATGAATGTGAAAGTGAGATGACAAGTTGGGGCGGATTACGAGATTAATGATATACCGGTTGTGAACGAGTTTGAAGATGTGTTACGAACCTGGACTGGGCTACCACCAGATAAATCGGAAATGTTCACTATAGAGCTGGAACAGGGAACAAATCCAATCTTAAAGGCACCTTATCGAATGGCATCGGCTGAGATGGCCGAGTTAAAGAAGCAACTAGAGGAGTTGCTGGATAAGGGATACATCATGCCGATCAGTTCACCTTGGGGTGCACCGATACTGTTTGTGATAAAGAAGGATGGAAGCCTTAGGCTTTGCATCGATTATCGCGGGCTGAATAGGGTGATTGTAAAGAATAAGTACCCATTACCCCAGATAGATGAATTGCTGGATAAATTGAAGGGAGCATAATGGTTCTCAAAGATTGACTTGGCGTCTGGACATCACCAGATTCCAATTGATCCAGCTGATATAAGGAAAACGGCTTTTCGGACAAGGTATGGGCACTACGAGTTTGTAGTGATGCCTTTCGGATTGACCAATGCTCCGGAAGCATTCATGAAAATGATGAATGGACTGTTTCGGGATTGTTTAGACGAGTTTGTCATTATCTTAATTAATGAAATTCTGGTCTACTCAAGAGATTGGGAAAAGCACCAAGAGCATTTGAGAGTGATGCTGAAACGGCTAAGGGAACACCAACTCTTTGCAAAGCTAAGAAAATGTAGCTTTTGGCAAAGAAGAATTGGGTTCCTTGTGCATATTATCTCGGATCAAGGAGTGATGGTTGATCCCGAGAAGATAAGAGCCATCAAAGAATGGCCAAGATCGTAGAATGCAACGGAAATAAGAAGCTTCCTCACACTTGCGGGACTCTACCGCAAGTTTTTGAAAAGATTTACGAGTCTGGCCTAACCCTTAACACAATTAACGGACAAGAATGTGGAATTCAATTGGGCGGAGAAATGTGAAGGGAGCTTCGTAGAACTTAAGGAAAGGCTCACAAGTGCACCGGTTTTGGCCTTGCCGGAACCAGATGTGCCTTATGTGATCTACACAGACGCATCAATAACTAGGTTAGGATGCTTTCTGATGCAAGGAGAAAAAGTGATTGCCTACGCATCAAGGCAATTACGGAAACATGAAGGGAACTACCAAACCCATGACCTTGAAATGGGAGCTGTGGTATTTGCACTTAAGATCTGGCGGTCATACTTGTATAGAGCCAATGTGTAAATACACATCGATCATAAGAGCTTAAAGTACATCTTCACCCAGCCTGAAATGAATCTAAGGCAAAGGCGGTAAATGGAACTAGTAGCGGATTATGATGTGGATATCGCCTATCATTCTAAAAAGGCGAATCAAGTGGCCGATGCGTTGAGCCGAAGACGTGCTGACGTTGACGCATGAAAAGAAGTTGCGAAATTGGGCTGCATGATCAGAACATTAAGGTTGAATGCCTTAACCGAAGATCTGGAACCTTTGGGTTTGGGCGTGGCAAATCAAGCGGACTTACTCACAAAGATACAATTGGCTCATGCTTAAGATGAGAATCTGCAGAACGTGGCAAGAATCAGCAGACATAATATGAAACTTTGAGCAATGGGACAATTCTAGTCCATGGCCGAGTTTTAGTGCCGAATTCTAAGGAGCTTAAGGAAGAGGTATTAAAAAAGGCACACCAGTCCAGATTTTCAATCCACCCGGGGCTTAACAAGATATATCATGATATGAAGCGATAATATCATTGGGTGGGAATGAAACGGGACGTAGCAAACAAGGTTGCTAAGTGTCCAACTTGCCAATTAGTTAAGGCAGAAAACCAAGTGCCGAGTGGGCTGTTGCAAAACCTTCCTATTCCAGAATGAAAATGGGACAATGTGGGAATAGACTTTGTGACTGGACATTCCGTGACCAGGACAAAGAAGGATGCAATCTGGGTAGTTCTGGATAGACTTACAAAGTCTGCTCACTTCATTGCAATAAAGAAAATGGACGGAGTTGAACACATAGCGGGCAGGTACATCGATGAGATCATTAGGCTACATGGTGTGCCATCAAGCATAGTCTGAGATTGGGATTCCCGTTTCATATTATATTTCTAGAAGGCTTTCCAAAAATCCTTGGGAAACAGGGTGAATATGAGCATGGCTTACCATCCGCAGATAGATGGCCAGTCTGAATGAACAATCCAGAAATTGGAGGACATGCTTCGAGCATGCGTGCTGGAATGGGGCGGATCATGGGAAAAACATCTTCCCTTGGTCGAATTTTCATACAACAATAGCTTTCAAGCTAATATTGGAATGTCGCCTTATGAAGCATTATATGGGCGGCCATGCAAAACACCCTTATACTGGGTACAACTTGGTGAAAGAAGTGACATTGGCCCAGAAATTGTTGAATAAACAACCGAGAAGATTAAGTTCCTGCGGCTTAAAATGAAAGATGCACAGGACCGACATAAAACTATGCTGATAGACGCATAAAGGATATACAATTTGAGGCCAGAAACTTAGTCACTAGCTAGGAAGTTCGGCTGAGTTGGACAGTTGGGCAGTTCGGCTGAGCTGGGCAGTTGGACGGTTATGCTCAACTCACACAAGTTCAATCACATTATTAAATTGTTTTATTGTTTTAGAAAATTATATTGTTGCATAGTTTCATATTATATATAATAATGTTTTTTCAGTAACTTAAGTTATTTGTCAATTAGCCATCAATGAAAGTAATTTAAAATTTTATAATCTGATTTAGAGTTTTATATAATGTGTTCATGCAAATTGTAGTTTAAATTTTAAAATATATTTTAATAACCTGAAATACCTTGATAATGAGTTGAGACTTTTAATTTATCAATTAGGTTATTTAAAAACATATATTCTTTTTATTTATTTATGTTTATTTATATTATTTTAAAATTCTAGTACTCGCTTAATGTATTTAAGTCGTTGTTGTAGGTTATAAATTTTAATAGATTTGAAAAGCAAAATGTTTCAAAATATGCACCAATGAGTATGATTTAAACACTTACAATCCCTTGATATTATTTTAAAATTTTTAATCTTTTATCATATAACTTACTTTGTTTTTTATACTATTATTAATTAAAAATATTATTTTTTGGAAATTTTTGAACAAAATCAAGGTTACGAAATAAACTTACATATTATAGTGCCAAGTTTATTTATTTATACACGTCCAATCATAAATTTTAATTAAACTATTTTTTCTATACATTCAACAAAGTATTACTAAAAATATTATTTTTCAACTAAGCCAAAATAACTCAAATAAAAAGGGAGAATTAATAAACTAGGCTAAAAATAATACATTAAATAAAATAAAAGGATAAATCTTTTTTAATTAAAAGTATAGTCTATTTGATGGTATATTTTCTAAAAAACCACTTTAAATCATATCATAATATTTCGTTTACTTATTTTTTCATTATCCTTTTTCAGTAATATTTTTCTGAAAACGTAAAAATTTTGCAGAAGAAAAAATTTATTGACACTGCGAAATAGTTATGAAGAAGAAAATTTTTGAAAACTGTTACCTAACAAATAATTTTACGGAATCAATATAACAACTTTGCATAAAAATTATACTTAATAACGGTAAATTTTCCCAATAAGTATACTAAACAACTTTTAGCAAAATATGTACAATAACTATATACAACAACTAATTTCAAAATTAACTTCTCCAAAAATTTGTACTTAATAATAACGCATCCACATTAATATAAAGACCACTACTAAATAACTTTTCATAAGAAATTTGCAAACCACTGCATGGACTCCATCATTGCATGGACTCAATCACTGCATGGAGTATATGCATCTAAGAATATTCTCACCAAACCACTGCATGGACTCCATCATATTAAGAGAACAATTATTCACCTGAAACATATACCAGTTTATTAGCTTAATTCCTCATACACTACAAGAAACACTAAACAAACATTTCTACAAGTGAAGTGGAACAACTTCTTTCTGTAACTTACCTGTTTTGATCGCTCAATGGCCTCCATTCTTTTCATTGCAGCATCAACAAGTTTCTCGATAACATACAACAACTAAAGACTAAGTTGTAAGACCAAAAAGAGTATTGTGTCTGAAAGTTAAATCCGGTTAGGCATAAGTTTGCATAAATTATCAAAACTGATGACATCTCCAATGGCAGTTGCAGCTTTACGGCGGTAACAACCAAACCCACCACTTGAATCACCTCTTCCCTGGCCACCACGACCACCTAGTCCACACCCACCACGACCTCCTCGGTGATAGTTCTCACCCTCTGCTGGCTTAAGAAACTTATTGATGCTCATAGCCTTCTAAGCAGAATACACAGCCATAAGCAAACTTATTGACTTCTACAACCAATTTTATTAAGAACATTATGCAAACCTTCCTAGCCTTCTCTTATTTCTCAAGAGAATATTTGCGTTTCTCCTTATCATAACCTTAAGAAGTAGTTTAAGAATCGGTTAAGTAAGTTTCTGTCAATGAAGTAGCAAAATAGGATTTATGTCTTACCAACACGATGAAGATCTCATCATTAGACTTCTTGTTATAGAGTTGTTGCATTGATTCACACTCTTTAGTATCAACTATCCTATCACAGATTGTCAGAGTTTGAAGGGTCTTTCTCTTCTCCTCAAGTATTTTCTCATATTCATCCAGAGTCGTTTCCTATAGAAACACACACAAGACAATACACAATAAATATGAATAATAACAATATGAATCAAATTTTTATTTAATAGAGAGCAACCTAGAATCTCGGCTTACCTTATATTGTGGCTCTTTCTCCTCCTTAACTTCAGCTACATTTTCCTTGTTGGCATCAGCAGCTACTTCATCAAAAGCATCAGATGTTAAAAAGGCTAAAGTGCCGACAAATGATGCTAAGCATACCTTTTACACTCTCTCATCTTCTTTGTAAGCTGCTCGGGTTGTTTTTTTCCTATTTAAATCCTTGATCTTATCCAACCTCTGGAAACCATTCCAGCAAAAACATTATAGGTGATTCTTTCATATCCTTGAAGAATAATCATTCTGGTAATTGAATAAATAATTACGAATCTGGAAGATGACGAATATGAAATATGAATCGAATCAATTACGGAATGAATCAGATACTTGATTGATTCGATTAGCTAGAGGATATCGATCAGGTCGATGAGAGATGAGATTTGAAAGGGATGCATAGGACACGAGCTAAGATTGAAATGTTATTTGAGGGATCAATATTTGAGGTATCCATTAAAGGTATATGGCAGAAGAGAAAAGGAGAAGGGAGATGATATTTGAGGGATCGATTGAAGGTATCGGGTGATGAAGGGAATTAGGGAAAAAGAATGAACAGGATTTCTTAGGACATAGAAATTTTTTGGAGATAATATTTTTTATTGGGTTAGAATTAGCGTTATAATTGAGTATCAAAATCTGTTAAAAAATAAAATCAAAGAGATTTAGTAAACTGTTACCAAAATCTACAAATCGCGACCATTGTCAACATTCCCGCTTATTCATCAACATCAATAACGTTTAAAGTATGCTATTGAACGTGGGTGACACCTACTATAACAGAACCAAAATTAGCGGTATCGTGGAATGCTATCAATGTGCAGTTTTCTTGTAGTGGTTTTCTTTGACGAGCAACTGATGGTGCAACAAGCAATATCAGAACAACAGGAAGTGACCATTGAGTTTGATAGAAATGTTTCAGAGATGTAACAATAAGAAACGATAGCAAGTAGTGATGAACAGAGAGAAGAAGTCAGAAATACTTAGGAGATAACGGTTTTAGAAAGACCAAAACGTGTGATCAAGCCTCTAGTAAGATTCGGGTTTGAAGAGATGGCTAACTATGCTCTAGTAGTTGGCTATAACTAGTTCGAAAAAGAAAAAATGGATTAGTGCTATGACAGAAGAGAACGTTAGCTTAAGGAAGAATTAGAAATGGGATCTTGTGCCTTTACTAGAAGCCAAGAAGGCAATTTGATGCAAATGGGTTTTGTTGAGGAAAACTGGAGAGTCTGAAAAAGAAGCAGTAAAGTTCAAGGGGATGTTATTAGCAAAAGGATACTCACAGAGGAAACGAGTTGATATGACGAAATTTGCAGTCCTATTGGGAGACACACTTCAATACGAATTGTGTTAAGTTTGGTAGTTAGCTGGTATTTTCATCTGAAACAAATGGATGTAAAAGAAACCTTTCTTCATGGAGATTTGAAGGAAGAAATTTATATGATGCAACAAGAAGGGTTTGTTGATAGACTTATAATTTAATTCCTTAACTACACTGCAGAGAACAGATCACACTAGCATAGAAACGGTCATATCCCATAGAGACAAGACAGCACGACTTTCAGTTTAATCTCGAATCAATCTAAGACATATAGAAGGTAGTTCGACTACAAGAAAATACAACATTAATAGCACCATAGAAACGCTGTCATAGATATAACATAGCGCCCTTCAAAACGCTATGTTTGCCGGAGCTATCGTAGGGTGGAGACCCTACGATAGCAATTTTACAAACGCTATCCCATTTTCTGATATTATAGCGTAAAATCAATCGTTGTAGTATCATGTTCTACAAAAAAAAATTAGTGCTATTCAATATTATGTTATAACATATATATATATCCTCAATTATGGCGATTTTACAGATGCTATGTGAGATGTTTTGATATCAATCCATCGTCGTTATGTTACTGTGAGTCCATATTCGAGATTTAATATATAATTGCTTTTCGTTTACGCTATTTTATATTCTTTCATATCGTCTTCATTTTGCTATATGAGATTTTATGATAGCACTAGCTGTATCATATATGATAGCGGCTTCTGTGTGTTGTATTGTATTTTAATGTGGCATTATTGTAGTGTTGTGTAATATATAATTATAGCTTTTTTTTTGGATATAACATAGCGAAGTTTGTTGTGTTATTAAATTTTATATTGTTGCGTTTCTTTTTGCTGTTTAATATTCAACTATAGCGGTCTATTTGATATAATTAAAATTAATTTTGCAGGAAATAAAATTTACACACCTGAATATATATATATATATATATAACTTCATGTTTAACATACCAGGTCAATATACATAAATTCTCATATTTAAAATACACAAGCTCTAATAGACAAGTTTAAAAGCATACAAAACGATAACTTAAAGTAGGATAAAGCTAAATGCTTAGAATGGTACATCTTTGTCCTCAGGCCACACAATAGTTGTACCTAGCGCATTTTCCATGTACTCTATTTCACTAGAAGTCCTCCAAACTGCTGCATCCTTAACCTTTACTATGTCTACCCAAACTCGAACGGCATTAGGTCCCAAAGGAACAAAGTGAAAAACATGGTCTGGATTGTTTGAAGACCAACGACCCTCGGCAACAACCTTCTTCTTACCACTAATATCCATTAGGTTCACCTTCTGATTTTCTTTGGTAGCTTGGCTTGTGTTGTTACGTTGCCATATTGATAACACAAGCAATGAGAAACTAAGCATCCACTAAATAAGCAAAAACATAAACATGTACTGTTGTAGTTGCCAGAGATCTCCGAATAGGGGATGATGGTGGAATAACTTTCTTTTTTTGGAATAGGAATAACATATGGAGTGGCTGGAGATTTTTCAAGAGGCTGCATAACTGGGGTTACCTGAGACAAACTCTAAGATGGATTTGTTGGTTCATACACAACTCTATTTTCAGGCCATGAGACAAACGACTTCATAGAGCCCTCAAGGTTTCTCACATCTGCTGTGGGACGCCATAGAAATTGCTGAGGTTCTAGTACAACATCCACATATACCTTAACTGCGTTTGGTCTAAGAGGAATTCTATTCACAATTTCACTTGGATCTTTAGTCTGCCAACGGCCTTCGGCAACAACCTTGTTGTCATCTCCAGCCCAATCAATGAGTTGGCACTTGTCTTCTGAAAGAATAACTCATCCTCACATAATGATATAGCTATATACCTTTGGTGCATTGATGTCTCTGAATTTTAGCAGTTTTTAGAAGTCATTTACTCTTATTTTTGGATCATTTAGATGTGAATATGTTGCNATTTATAGAACTTTTCTAGTAAATTTGCATTTTCAGGAAATTCTGCATTAGCATGTGCATACATATACATTTTGGAGATTTTTCAAGAATTTTCAAGAATTTCCGGAACATTAAGGCAAACTTGGAAAAAGCTAAGGAAAATGCAACAAAGCA
>OVBE01004579.1:0-23349 GCA_900406425.1 Iberis pinnata | reverse complement strand
GGGATGGGGGCCCGCCGTTAGGCCCTGCAACACCGAGAGGTGAGTATTTGCAGGTGAACAGACCGAGGTNGTTGTTAGATCCCTTCTGGACCCTCTCAGCTTAATGCTGATTACACTCTTACCCGACATGGATNTCCCCTTCTCTGTGAATAGTCTTGGGAAACGAGTTAGCAAGGGTAGTAGATGTTAATGCCTGCTAGGTAGTCATCGTCTATGACGATAGTTGATTCTATGATTATCTTGCTTGAGATTGGTTGCCAAGACATTGGAATTGATTGTTAGTTGAGCTACTGTCTAGGGGTCAGTTGATTGTTTGAGGTATGTTAGGTACCTAGGCAGCCCAAGATGGATACCCAAGTCAGTTACCCCTTGTCCTCAGGAACGACCTTACCCTTGATTGCACTTTTTTACCTTTCTTGCATCTGCTCTGTTTTGCATCCAAAGTGTTTACAACATTTCTCTGTTTTACGCATTTTTTCTTTCGTTGCACCTAGGACCCTTAGCACCCAACCCCTTTTAATTTCAGCTTGACTTTAAAGCATCCAACACATTCTCACTGCTTAGTGCTTTCCCAATATGGATTGACATAAAAGTCCATACTACAATTACCTGAGAAAAATTCCTACTATCACCTGAGAAATATGCGAGTGTCCAAAGAGGTAATCCGATGTCCACCAAATATCGCATACATTTTGTGTTACGACATTGGATCTCCTCAAACCAATATCTAAAATCACCCACAATGTAGGCTCTTGCCGCGTTTGACACCATGGTGGCAAGGCCATCACATTTGAAATTATGTTTTACGTTCCTACACAGGTGTATTATGCAAGCCCCATGTTTTGCAAGTGGATAAAAGATTCTCAACCCTGCATATATGGATTGATGCCTATCGGAAATGACAACGAGATCCTCACTGTCACTAATGAGTTAAGTCAATTGGCTAAAAAACCATGTCCACCCCGCTGTGTTTTCACCATCAATAACTGCAAAAGCTAATGGAAAGATTTGGAAGTTGCCATCTTGTCCACTGGACGCAACCAAAGTACTTTGCTATTTCCCCTTTGCATGTGTCCCATCGATGACAATAACCTTTTGTAGATACTTAAAACCTGCGATGCAAGCCCCAAGAGCAAAAAACATGTATTTAAACAATGTATTTCCACTTGCTAACTTGACAGTTTTGACGGCTGTAATGGTCCCCAGATTTGTTGTCTTTAGCAAGTGCATGTACGTGGACAAGAACTGCTAACTGTCTTCATCACTCCCTCTAGCCTTTCTCATGGCGATCTCCTTTGTTTTCTAAACCTTCATATACGATATAGTGACATTTAACTCCTCTAATACTTATTTCGGTACATCACAAGCTCTAGGTCCCTTTTTTCCATGTGCATATTTCGACTTGATTAGCTCACCTAGTATTTCAGCCGTGGCCTTCTTACTGTATTGGGATCATGATTCCACATCACATGTGTGTTTTAGATTTTCCGTTCTTATTTCCATGTTCTCAGAGTCCTTTTGTTTTGTAGCATATATCCTCCAATCGCATTTCTTGTCTTCGCAAATCACAATCACCCTTTTTTGTCTGAGCTTCTCACTTTTGAAACTGAACAACCTTTTCACCGGGTAAACTAATATTGCGTTATTCAATTCAGCTTTTTTTTTAATACTAAGCCAACATAGAGTGCATCGTTCCCTTTCTTCAAATTCATGTTTGCTTTATCACTTCTTATCATCTTAATGTTGTCTCTAAATGGCTCCGGATCCATAACAAATAGATGGTTTGCAGTGTCATTGAAGGTCCAAGCTTTTTCGTGTCCACTATCATCATCGCTAACATCCTAGCCAAGACACAAAGTATCACCTGAGCCTTCCACGATCTCGAAGTCTTGTCCACCATTGAAAACCACTAAATCTTTTCCACGAACTTCCACTGTCTCCTGAACTTCGTCAAACAACAGGCATCTTTTTAACAGAAGTGTCTCCACCTTGAGGACGTTCAGAGCTGATAAATTTTGTTTCACCGTCTTCACCACCACGACGAATTCCACGAAGACTATCATGTCCACTGGTAACATCATGTCCATCTACAACATCATCTCTTTCAGGATGATTTGGTCCACCACCACGATCATGTCCATCAGTTGGATAATGTCTCCCTTCAGCATGACGTCCTTCACTCATGGTTACCCCCCACCCCCTATATCTACGTTGTCCATCCATTACATCATGTCCTTCAGAATGACATTGTCCATCACTGTTATCTTGTCCACCACTCGAATATTGTCCCTTCTCCACTTGTCCACCAATTACTGCTCCTCATCCAAGATAATTTAGTCCATCACTGCATTTATGTATACCTAGTATATTTTTTCCAGCGATGTTTATATATTCGCTCAAACAACCATCATGGTGGTTTGGCAATTCTTCAATTCCCCCTGACGGACGGATGTCCAGCCCAACATTTTTATTTCTTGCGACGGACTCAACAATCCTTAAAAGCTCAAGATGTCCTCCCCCCATGCATAGTACATTATCCACCATAATTGTCTACGCACCTATAGGGATCCCACTGTGTGGGGTACTTAGCAGCAATTAAATCTGTCATAAAATTGAAGTCGTAACTTGGAGATCCCTTGTCACTTACATTATCCGTCGACATACCCACATATGTCACCTCCCTCGATTCTTCTTCAATGGAAATGGTAGGACCAACTTTTCGCTTCTTAAATGTCTGTCCAACAGAATCCAACATATTATCTCCTGATAAGTCCACTGCAGAATTTCCCTGTATGTACACATTCTCCAGGAGACTAACTTGTTGTAAGAATTCTTGGTCTTCATATGCACTGTCACCCTTTGGTCCATGTTCATGTGGGTAGTCCACCACTTTCTTCATAGACAAGTATAAATTTAGTCCACTCTCATCATGTCTTGTCCTTCTATACATGTCCAGGCTCTCATCAGATTCTACAATAATTGGTGGCATTTTTGCCTGTGTGATGACTGTCTCATAGCTGCCAACCCAGAAACTTAAGTTGAGTATGTCCTCCGTCCCAAATGCACTTTCCACCTTCGCCTTGAACATTTGGAAGTTGTCCCTCTCACTTAAAGAGACGCATTTGCCATATACGTTTCTCGACACACGGAAATGCCAACTGCCATCTTCCAAGCATTCCCATTCCCCCATAATGACCAACACTGGTTCTTCCATTTCACGCCAAAACCTGAAAAACGTTAACATATCTAGTCAAGTATCGTCCATAAATGAACACAATAGCATGCGACGACCATACTACCATGTCTTCGACCACATATACCTTGCATTTATTGTTGTTGGACGAAATCAGACATAAAGAATTTCATTAATGGGGAGTAAATGCTCTCACCTTCGAGAAAATCTTCTCTTCAAAAGCTTCAAAACATTGTCTACAGAGATCTAGTAAGAGTTATATCTAAATACCATTTGTTAATTTTTTACTTTGGATTAAGCTTTTATCCAGTGGATACATAAATTAATGCCATTAATGACATTAATTACACATATTAATTTTTGTCACATCAAGCCTCCATACGCCTCAACTTTGTTTGCGCGCCAAACAACAGAAAATTTTTTCAATGGCACGCTGGTAATTATCAAAGGGAGGCAGCATCGTAATCCACCTGATACCAGAATGCCACACGTTTATGGCATGTGGGGATACTCTCCCACATTGTGGCATCTCGCGTTAACTTCTGTGCCTTTATGGCATTTCCAAAAAATTTCTCATTCAAATATTTGTTCAATTTTTATATTTTAAAATAATTTTGTTTAATAAAATCCAACCCTCTATTCCACCACTTTTATTTCATATATATTTTTTGTTACATTTATAGCTACACAAAATAAATTTAGTAACAAAATATTTATACAAAAATATTATTATTTATATTTTTTAAAAATATATCGATAGCTTAAATTTAATTTTAAGATATAATTTATAACATAATAAAAATTAGAAATATGGCTGACAATGTATTTACACTATACATTACAATTTTAACTCGGTTTACCCCAAATTTAAATGCCATGTGCAATTTATCATGAACTCATTTTCTCCTCTTTCGTACATCACGAGCTAAAAATTCTTAAATAATTTCACCTAGTAAATAAAAAGCTAGTATTTCTAAATCTTAACTTTAGGAATTCAATCTAACTCTGATCTATTGTGAAATTAAAGCTTTTATGTAGACGTGTAGATGAATCGACCACTGGACACTCTGAACTGATAGCTACTCAATTAGAAATTCATCACGGACAACTCCCAACTGGTAAAGCTATCTGGCTCCACCTCCCTAAAACTCATCCCTTGTGACCTGGGAAAAAAAGTATTATGAAGGTTTAGAAGAAGATAAAAAAAAAATATGAGACTATATTAAAAATTATGTGCAAAAAATATATGAATATAAAAAATACTCTAAAATCACTAATGATATATTTTTGAAACTCTCTCTCACTTAATTGCATTTACTTCAACTTAAGTAACTAATATAATTAAGCATTTAAAGTTAAATTAAACAAAATTAGGTGAAGTAGAAGGTTTCAATAGCAGGCCATTAGTGATTTTAAATTTTGGTTATTATACCCAAGTTAAAATGAATGCAACAAGTTCAGGGTTAAAAATTTTCAATTAACCTTTTAATTTATTAGGTGAAATTATTGAAAAAAATTTAGTTCGTGAAGTACAAAAAAATAGAAAATTGAGTTTATGATAAAGTGCACAAAGCACTTAAGTTCAGCATCAACCGACTTGAAACATATAATAGAGGGATAAATACTAGGGATAAGACGGATCCAGATATCCAAGGTTTATGTGGATAGCCGGATTTGTATCCGGATCCGAAGCTAACAATTAAAAGAAGAAAACTGAAATTTATAAGAAATATATCTGAAAAATGTCTGAAACATATAAAACTGAATATAAAATTATATTTAAATTTATTTTTAAAGAAAATAAAACTATGTATATTTTAAAATAATATAAATTAAAACTTTTAAGTGTTTTTATTAAAATAACATGATATATATATTTTAAAAACATATATAAATATCATAGTGTATATTAAAAATATATTTTAAATGTATTTAATACATAGTTTTGGATCCGAATTTGGATCCGGATTTTCGGGCCTTTAAATTTTAATATCCGAATCGTGACTCCTCGAATATCCTAATTTTTGCAGCGGTTCCAGGCGGATCTCAGGTCGCGAATAATAATTCCACCCCTAGTAAATATGTTGTTAGCAATTTAAAATAATATTAATTGAAATGTAATCATTATTAATTAAAAATATATTTTTTATAAAGTTAAATTTATTATCAAATTTACAAATTAAATTAAATTTAAAGTTTTTGAATAATATAAAGTATCATAGTATTTTGTTATGTTTGATTAAATTATTGATTTCAACCAAAACACCAAAATTCACCAAAATAAATTTTAAATTAGATGATGAAGATTTTGGTTTCCCATTGTTTTAGTTAGGGCTGGACAAAAAAAACGTAACAAAAAAATGGAATCGAACCGAATCGTAATTGAGTGATTTGGTTTGGTTTCGATTTTACTTAAAAAAACTCATTAGTTTAAGATAATAAAAATATTTCAGTTTCGGTTCGGTTAAAAATTGTAAAACCGTTCGGGATTTTCTATTTTTAAAGTTAACTATATATATATATATATATCTCAAATTTACTATAAAAAGTCAGTTACAATTATAATATAAGAAATAATCATTTTAGTTCACATACACAACATATACATTCATGATTTTTGTTTTTGTTCAAACATTTTTAACCATTGATGACGATATATAAGTTTTTCTCAATTTTTTTTTATTTAGCAGATTTGATTTGGATATTTAGACTTTATTTTGAACTTTTAATGATTTTTTTATTAATTATGTATGTATAATTTTATTCAGTATTGGTTATAATGCCTTATATTATACATATAAAACAGAAACTGAAACCAAGCCAAACTAAACTGGTTTGTCTTACGGTTTTTACTTTTTATCGTTTCCTTTTTTGAAAACCATTTAAACTGTAAACTAAAAAAATCAAACCGAAACCAAACCATAACTGGTCCTTAAGTCGAATGGTTTTAGTTTTGAAAAACCGAAAAAACCGAAAAAATAGAACCGTAAACCAGAATACCCAGCCCTAGTTTTAATGTAATTATATTATATTTTTTAGTCCACTACTCATTTTTGCATTTGATGTGAGATAAAAATAGATTATGTAATATATGTCCGAATTTTAAAATTTAAATCATGAAATATGTGGAAAAATATTTAATATTAGTTTTAAATTATTAAATTTTATTTTTCATAAAAAAATAATAATAAAAAATAGATAAATAAACAAAAAATATGTATAATATAAGTGGATATCTAAGTTTTCTTCTTTGATGATGTCATAATATATAAACTAAAAAAAACAAAAAAGTTACAATCAGTGTATCAAAATAAAAATTATAATTTAAAAACCTCAAGCTGCATAAGACTTTAAACTAAACCGAAATTTTCAAATAATTATGGAGTCGCCACGTATGATTTAAAAATGAAGTAATATTTCAAAAAAATTGTGAAGCTATCACGTAGGAGTTTAATAATTCAGCTTTAATATACTGAAGATTTTATTGAGAAATATTAATAATAATCAGTTATAATTAAACTAAAACAATTAAAGTCAAATATTTTTGAAATGATTTTATTTTGAGATTTTTGTTGAAAATACCATAATTGTTAGAAATGTTATGGGATATACCATAATGTAGGGTGAATGACTTACTAGTGCCCGCACATGTAGCTAGTTGGGCTATTCATTCTTGTACATATGGATTGTACTGTTAATTATCTGCATTTTTAATTTTTGAATTTTCATACCTCCACTACGGAGTCGTCTCTTATAAATGCATTGACCATTACAGTGTTATTTGTTCTGTTAACGTGAATGACTTTGATGTTGACGTGGACAACATATTGGTAACTATAAGAAACGATGTCATTTAAAAAAATTAAATGACAAATTTTAAAGTCAAAACAACATTGTTTACTCATTAAAATCCGCTTGATGAGTAGACGATAAAAAATGTTATTTTGACGTTAAAATGAGTAAATGATGTCGATTTGACATCAAAATCTTTCACTTTAGTTCTGTAAAATGATAGTGTTTCTTATATACACCAGTATAATGTACATGTCAACTTCTGAAGCATCCATGTTACTGAAATAGTTAATGTTGTAATAGTCAATGCATTTATAAGAGAAGACTTTGTAGTGAGGGTATGTAAATTAAAAAATTAAAGAATGTAACTAGTTAACAGCATGGTCTATATGTTTGTGAACGGATAACCCAACTAACTACATGTGCGGGTACTAATATACCATTCTTCCCCATAATGTAATATTTTTGTAGAAAATACCATATTGTGATGGTATGGGATTAATTCTTCTTGTACCCTCCATTATTTTATCATCAAAACTAATATTAATTATGGCTGATTTGATGAGATATATTTTCGAAATACCATAATTGTAAAAGAGTTTTTCAAGATCTACCATAATTTGAGATTTCTTTCAATAATATCATAATGGGGGTGGCATTGTGGTATATGCTTTATATTTATTTTGCCTTGTAATTTTTGTTCCAAATATGAGCTTAGTCGTAAAAAAATTTAGTTCATAGTTGATTTGACTGACATTAATAAGCTATAAATATTCTCCATTTTTTGTCAACAAATGCTCACCAATGTTATTGACAAAAATTAATAATATTGTAGATTCTTTAGTAGACATTTTATGTTATTATGTATATTATTGACTAGCTGAGACATTATACATTTGGATAGACATTTTTGCCATATGATGGACAATTTTATTTTTATGGACCACATATACATCTCTAAAATGAGTTTATTTTACTATGTGATGAACACAAATTAATCGATTTTTTTTTTCACTATTACCGACGTGAAACAATATGTTGTCCATCAGATGTTGAAATGTGTCCATCATCCGATAAATTGGTCCAATTTGCATATAGTTCTCACTTAAATGGACAAAATCCAAATAGGTGGACATCATCTGTTGATGAATGCATGTCTTATCCATCTTCTTCTTATTTCTCTACTTGTTCTTATGAAGTTCCGAATTATTTTATATTGAGAATGCAACACTCCTAATGCATGCTCAATGTCCTTTCGACATCTCTCTTGACCTTTTACAAATAACTTGTCTGGTTCACTGAGAAGAAGTCTAATTGATTTAATGAAAGTTGAATAATAAGGATAAATACTTCCAGCTAGATAGTATGCCATATCATACTGATATTGGTTCAAAAAAGTTCACTCTTAGAGTATTTCTTTGTTCAACATCATCGACACGGACGAACAGCCTAGAACATTTAAATCGTTCAATGTGTCATTTTTTTCTTTCAAAACATGTCAAATCCATAGATTAGGAGATGCATTAGCTTCAAAAATAACAGTGGTGGTTCCCTTATCCCCCGAAAAAATTTATCTTCCCATGATGTAGGACAATTTTTTCCATTCTCATTGCATGCATCCAATACTCTCAATCATCTATGGGAACCCACACATTTCACTAAAATGAAAAATTATTTGCATATCATCTTGAGTTAGAGTTCTCAGATACACTTGCTCATACAATTGTATGATTCCTTACAAAATCTACTCAAGTACTCCAATGTTGTAGTACCACCTATTTTGATATATTCATCGACTGTGTCAGCTGCCACACCATATGCTAACAGTTGCATGGTTGTGGTACATGTAGCTAATGGATATATACTAGATTTATTAATTGCATCAAATCATTAGATCCACTACTTCCAGAGCCAGTGTTTCCTTCTTGTTGACTCTCATAACGTGGTTGATCACGAATACCCCCCCCCATTCTGAAATTAAGCTGAAATGACCATTGTAATTCATGCACTTTTTCCAATACATCATTCTCCAACCACTCGCTTTGTTGAAGACGTCTGGCTCTGTTAAGAGCCAATATATTGGGTATGAGTCAGACATATGATAGGGTCCAGGGGACTTTTAGCCCATTAATGGTCCCATCGAATCAATGATAGAACCCAAGACGAGCATCGAAGAATGGCGCTAGAAATACAGTGAGCCCACAAGACATATCACCGATCTGAGCAGTAGCATATGACTCAAATTGCTGAGCAAACGCCATGCTAAGTCAACAATTCCGAATAGCCGAATGATTACGAGGAAAAAGACTATAAAAGAAGATTCAAGGCCATTAAGAAAGCGGTCAAGTAATCTTAGAGAACAAGTTAGAGAGAGAATCATTAGAATAATTATACCATTATGGGCTCTTATGACCTATAGACGACCTCATCTTATTGTGTAACTATTTTTCCTTCAAAGAAAAACCCAAATTAAGAGGTCACTGATCCTTGATTCAACAATTGGCGACTCCCATGAGGACTACTTTTGAAAGGGACCAAGTAACACGAAACCAGATGGCGAACCAAAGTCAGCAGGATGACTACGTCCTAGTCAAAGACATTACCAACCAACCAGAAGACTAGACACACAAGGTCGTCACCGACCAACAAACGAAGCAGACGATAAAAAAATTCAAAGGATAAGCATGCAAGAAGAAACAAACCAATTGTTTTACGTCGTCTCGAAGACCAAGAGAAGGAATCGCGGCAACTGAGGAACAAATTTGAAGCAGTTATAATAGCTAACTTACACAAGGCCGAACTAGAAACTCTCAAGAGAAACCTCTTCGGCGCAATGGAAACCCCACCAATGATCTCGGGCACCCGACCGAACTTGACTCGAGTCTTAATACAAACATACCATCCACCCATGGTAACCCCGTCGATCAAAACGAAGAAATAAAAATGCTAAAAATCCAGCTCCGTGAAATGAACTCCCTCGTCCACCGAGCTACGAGCTCAGCGCCAAAAATTGAACCAGTCGTCGAAGAGACCTAGAGGACTCCATTCACAAAACAGATCAATGAAACACGCATAAAACACATAGCAAAGATCAAGTCCCCACGCTCGAAGGAAACACCAATCCAACTCCTTACATGACTGCATTCAAAATCGCGATGGGAGGAGCTTAACTTACGGATGAGAAGAGAGATGTCGACCTCTGCCAACTTTTAGTCGAGAACCTTAGGGGAACTGTGATCACATGGTTTTCCCACCTCGAAGCCATATCCATAGATAGCTTCCAACAGCTATGTACCACGTTCATCAAAAATTACTTCATGTTTATGGAAAAATGGCGATCGACCGCCAATCTCTGGTCCCTTAGTTAAGGGCAACGAGAGCCGCTATGACTCTTCATCCAACAATAAAAGGAAGTGGTCTCAAAGGTGGAAATCTCTGACAAGGCCGCCATCGTCACACTAAAAAATGCACTCTGGTACGAGTCCAGGTTCATAGAAGAATTGTTATTGAACCAACCACAAACCTTCGAAGACCCACTCCATCAAACCAACGAATTCATCGAAATGGAAGACAAAACGGCGACAATGGATTAAAAGCACATTAAAGTGCACAACATAAAGGACAAGGAAGAAAATTTCGAGCCTCGATAATTTTACAAACGACAACCGAAACACAACAAAGGAAAAAAGCATGCAGCCTACTTCGTCCACAAACGAAAAGCTTAAACAACCCCCAAAACACGACAATGATCGGAACACCTTCTGTGACTTTTATAACCGATTCCCACCACCTGAAAGACATGCTCCTTAAAAAATATAAAAAGGACAAGGAAGAAACGAACAAAGATGGGCAGACCAGTACCCACCAAGAAATCAAAGAGAACATTCCCAGAACTATCAACCAAATTAAGCTCGCAACAAACATGCTGCCAAAATCGAAAGATAGGTCGCTAAAGTAGACATAGACCCCCTGAAAGACACCTGGATAACAGGCGAGGTGGAGATATCCCAAATCCTCGTAGAAGAATCAACGTCATCATGGTAACTCTTTTTCAACCAACAAAGAAATCCAAGCAACTGGTCCTCAGTATGCATGAAGGATCAACAAGCACACCATCAAGAAACGAGCCCATAAAATTCACGAGCAACGATGCCGCAAAAATCGTCAACCCCCACAACAATTTCATCATAATAGAGCTCGTCATCAAATACTATGAATTGACAAGAATCCTCGTCGACACTGGTAGCTCTGTCAATATCATATTAAAAAGCACTCTATATATGATGGAGATTGACGAAAAGGAGATAAAATAATCAACACCGTTATTGACCAGCTTCGGAGGAGACACATTCGAGACTTGCAGAATCATCAAATTGCCAATCTGCATAAACGGATGCGTGATGATCACAAAATTCTAGGAAGTCAATGAGCATCCCATTTTCAACGCTATCTTGAGAACGTTGTGGCTGTGTGCAACGAAAGCTGCCATGTCCATATATCAACAGTGTGTCAAGATCCTGACCACAAAGGGAACAGTCACTATCGGAGGAAACCAATGCGCGGCCAGAACTTGCTATATAACCGAATATAAAGCACAAAAGAGTACAAAATTATAGCAATTACAGTTAGGGAGCTCAAAGCGACCATATCTCCCTAAAGAAAAAAAAAGAATCAGCACTTGAACCAGTCGACCAAGTCACCATCAACGATGATAATCAAGAGCGATGTGTCGGGATCGCCAGAGAGCTCAATGAAGGTATAAGGAATGAGCTTTATGGAAGTTGAAATCCACAAAATAATTTTGTAAATATATTCTTATGAGGAATTAGGCGATTTTCGTCTTAACAAGGAAAGAAACAACAACTCAAATTTGTATAAAATGGATTTTGTATTGATCAAGAATAAAGTAGCTCTAACTTTTTGTTTACATATGATAAAATAATATAAGAATAAAGTTTGAAAATGGCCAAAAAATCATTTCTACCTTGATCATTTCTCTATTTATACATTTGAGGTCATATTTGCTTCTAGTTGAGGCTTCCGGAAACTTCGGGCTTCTGTTCCGATCTTCCCGCTGCGTTTTTGCCTCCTCGTTCCCACGATCTTGGCGTATAGGGCTGGACATTCGGTTAGTTCAGTTTATTCAGTTTATTTTTGTTCGTTTTCAGTTTTTCTTTTTTTTGGCCGAATTGAACCAAACTAAATTTTGGTTTGATTCGGTTCGGCATTCGGTTTATTAAGTTCAAAAATTGTAATTTTGGTTGATTTTTTCCGGTTTTTTTGTTTTGTTTTGGTTTTTCAGTTTATTTTAACAAGTTCGGTTCGGTTTGGATCGGTTCAGTTTGGTTAATTTAGTATAAAAAAATGTCGCCGAACCGAAAACCAAACTAAAATAAAATTTGTGCCGAATTGAACCGAACTAACCGAATAAACCAAACCAAACTAACCGAACTAAATTCGGTTCGGTTTGGTTTATTCGGTTCGGTTAAAATGCCCAGGCCTATTGGCGTATCCCAGAAAAATCGGAGCCGTTTGGACTTGGCCATTACTTGCTAGGACTGCGTCCGTATTGATCTCAGTTTGGCTACACGCTAGGTACTCTATTATTATCTTAGTGTACTCATGTGTAAAATACCTTCTCGGTCAATCCTTCTAGGACCAACACATGCTGAGTTTGATAGCATAATGTTACTGGTTCAGAAAAATCCCCACTGGGGGGTTTTGTCACCAACATATTAGCCCCCACGTCTCCCAGCGAGTTTGGCGAGTTGGATGACCTTCGAGAACCCATGTGGTGAATCACCAAGAGGATTTTAGGCTCAAGGATTCTTTATTATCTAAATGACCAGCATATTTTTGGCCACGAAATTAGATTATTTGATTTGCTTAACACAAATTGGATAATATAAAAAAATTCAAGAATTCGTTATTGGATGAGTTGGTTGGTTTTAGATTCAATAAATGGGAATCTCAACAACCTCTGGGGATATTTCCCTTTGCATGCGGGTGTTGTTCAAATTTTAAATTCAAAAAGTATCAACGTTATCTTCCACTTTATTTTCAAACGTCATTTTCTCTTCCTCTACGCAACAAGGTAATGTTATTTCGCACCTTATTTCCTTTAATTTCTACTAGGGTTCACAATTCTTCTGTCAAAAATCTGTTTCCATCCCTTTTGATTTCCTTCGATCTTCTCCGATTTTCTCTGTCGCTTCCTCTTCTTCCTTAATTTCTCCATCGTCCTAATTTGCCGACTATAGTGAGCCACCTTGTTCTTTGTTCTAGTAGTAGAAGCTCTTCATTGTGCGTTGCGGTCAGCGCCAGCGTCAGAACTCCTATGGTCTCTAAAAAGAGGTTAAGAGCGGTTGTGGCTGTGCCAATTATGACCTTCTCTGACTCCCTATCAACCGCGGTCTCTTTGGTGGTGATTTGGGAACAATTTGACTTCTCGTCCGATGTTAATTTCCTTATTCTTGGACCCAGGCAATTTCCGGACTCTCCTTCGCCTGGGATAATTATGGTTTATGAAATATTCTTTAAAATGTGTGGGCTTCGCTTTCCGGTTCCAGAATTTTTAGTCCGATATTTTCATTGTCGGGGAATGGCTCTAAGTCAGTTGATGCCAAAGGGAGTTTGGCATGCAATTTTCTCAATGATTCAAGCACGCGAGAATGAGTTGAGTTAGGCTGCATCATGCTTGAAGAAGTTATGCACATCAAATGAGGCCCGAAGGGTGGTCTCTGGTACCTTGCCAATAAGCCTAACCAGGGGTTTGTGACTGGTAAAACCCCTAAGGACAAAGCCGACTGGGACCGCTTCTATTTCTTTCTAGAAATCAACCAATTGTCTTTTGGGACCAAGGGTCCTGGTGACTTCCAAACCTGGTGGACCATGGAGATTGGTGTGAAAAGCCTTAAATTTCATTCTATTCTCTCCTTTTCTTATTCTCGGCTTGATGTCGAATTATAGCTTCTGTCTTTATTCAGTTCCATTGCGTTTTTCGACTCATTGACTTTTTTGGTTTACTTTCAGTTCCGAACCTGGCTAAGATTGAAGATCCTTCTCCAATGTATTTGAAGAATCGGAATCTCTTAGAAAATAACAGATTGAACAATTGGAGTGCTTTCGACGGGGAAAAGGTTTCTCGTAATTGACTCCCATTAGCGCCACTCTCTAAGTCATCTTGAAGTAAGTATTCGAGTTGAGTTGTATTTTCGTTTGAATCCACTGTGGTTTATTGAGTGGTTTTCTGCAGATACTACATCTCTGTGTCCATCTGTTGCTATGAGGAATCCAAACCCCTACCGTGAAACACGCAAGAGTAAAAGTTCCCAGGGCGCATCTGGTTCAGTGAATCTGGGTGCTATGTAGGAGGTTCAGACGCGTAGGGATCGCGTTCGCACAGACGTGGTGATGATTGAGGTCTCCGACTCGCCTTGCGGTGATGCTCGCTAGGAAAAAGCTATAAGTTCTAGGAAGAATGCTCCTCGACCTCCTCCAATTCATCATAGCTCCCGCCATCAGGATACTCTGGTGGAGAAGAAACCTTGGATTCAGGAGTCGTCACCAGTTGGGGCCCATGACTTCAGTGGATTCTCCTTTAGTTTTACCTGGCCACACCAGTCTTCCATTGCTGAATATGGAGATCTCTGTGCTGAGATGATGTCTAAACTCTGGGGACCCAAGGTGTATGATCATTGATCGCTCTTGGTACAACGAGAATATGTTGAGTGGGCTTGCTCCCACACAGAGGTATGGATATTTATAGGTTATGTTGATTGCGTTGGAATTAGTTCGGAAACTAATGGGAAAGCTTGGTATTTGCAAACTACATCCTTAGAAAATCGCCTGGTGGGGGTTCTGGATGACGAGCTCCGGAAAGCGAAGAATCACTCAAGTGTGGAGCTGGTCGCTGATGCCATAGCTCGGGCTGACAAAGCTATTGCTGAGCTGAAGGTCGCTGTGGGCAGAGTGGACACACTGGCCGATGAGAATATCAGGCTGACGGGTGAGGTTGCAGAGCTCGAGGATCTGAGGAAGAAAGATGTTGAAAGGATGAGGAGGTGATTCGTCATGGCAAGACCAAGCGGAGATTGCAGGAGGAGGTGGCGAGTATGGCCAAAGAGTTGGATGCAATCCTTGCGGAGATGGAGAAACAGATAGTGCAGAAGGTGAAGGATAAGGAGGGTGCTTTGAACAAGAAATTGGCGAGAAGGATGGACTGGGTTAAGGGGAAGGTCGTAAATGAAGGAGTGTATCAGGAGAAGGTTTTTCAGGTGGAACATATCAGGGGGAACCTAGAATTGATTAACAGCGTGCTCCGAGGGGAATCCACGCTGGAATTTGAGAAGGCCAAACTGGAAGCGGATCATAAGGTATTTGCCGAGGAGCTAAAGATGCTCGAATTCAAAGAGCTGCACGTTGAGAAAGACTAGATTGCATCTCCGACTGGGTCTGATGCGACTGAAGCTAAATACGAATCCCCCAAGGGTGGTAATGACAATCGAAATGCAACAGAGTGACTGCTTATGGTTTCTTCTCTCCTTGCACTTTTAATTTCTCTTAATGTTTGTTTTATTCTGAACATGGTTGCTTGTGGAGGCTTTTACCCAATCTCTTTTAGTCCCTTTTGAACTTGAAATTCCTAGGGAGGCTCCTACTCTAAACTTATGTTTATTTAGGTGCGTGAACTTTGAATTTAAGTCATTGACTCGTATAGTCTATTTTTTTAATCTGGCTGGATTTGAAAAATCTTCTACGTCTACTTGCTGTTTGCAAACATATTGTTTGCGTTGGCTCGATTTTAAGTTTGCGTAAGTGTCGTTTAGCCTGAATGGTATCTTGCCTGCATACTCAGTAGTGATTTGAGTTTTTAGTATTAGATTTGTTGCCATAAAGTGGCACAGTTATTCGAGAGATCGAATGTTATGCAGGAAATGAGTATTCCAATTGTTAAAAACGTTTGTGATTCATTTCAATGCATTGTTGCGAGACGGGGCTCGAATTTAGCGTTTACACGTTGCTAAGGGTTGCTCAGGCTAATACCCACTAGGGGGTGTGCGATGTATTGTATGACTGGCCAGGTGATACCACGTAATATGAGTGAATAGTTATTTACGTTTTAAGCGTTAAATTATGGAAAAAAGCAACTAAAGGTTTGAATGATTTTACTGATATATTAGTCGTGTTGGGTATGATATTGTATTTTTTCCCTCACTTTCGCCTGAATATTGGTAGAGAAGCAGGCGAAAGTGATTGAAAGCGTTGTGGATGGTTAGTGGGTGTTGGGAGCCCTCGGGTGTTCGTTGCGCATGTAGTGGTATGGGGGTAGTGGTCCTATATGTCCGGACATAGCTGGTTGGTTTGTGAGAAGCCCCCAATTTCTGAGAAAAATTTTGGAGGCAAAGAAAAGGCGCGCTAGGGTAGGGAGTGAAGAACAATTACATCTCCCCCATTTTTCTAGAAAATTTAAAGGAAAGATAGGGTGAGCTGGCGCAGGGAGTAAAAATCAATTACACCTCCCCCATTTTCAAGAAAAATGGGGGAGAAAAGATACGAAGAGTTGGAGCAGGGAGTAAAGATCAATTACATCTCCCCCATTTTTCGAGAAAAATTTAGAAAAAAGATAGGGCGAGGTGGGGGCAGGGAGTGAAGATCAATTACATCTCCGCCATTTTTCGAGAAGAATTTAGAGGAAAAGATAGGACGAGCTGGGCATGACAAGACGCTATCCGAGATAGCGCTAATTTCAGTTTTGCTATCATAGGTGTCCCTCATATTTTATAGCATGCTCAAAACGCTATGGATGTTGATGAATAAGCGGGAATGAAAAAACTGGTCGCGTTTTTTTCGTTTTGAAAACACTTTACCTAGTCTCTTCATCTTTCTTTTTTTAACATGGCAAGACTCAATTATAGCTATTTCGGTTATGCTATTGTAGGTGTCCCTCATACTTCTTTTTCTTTAATAGCACAAAAATACGCTATGTTAAGATTTTATTAAAAATAACCTAATTGATAATGGCGCCAACACTTAGCCAAAATTTTAAGAGAACCTCCAAATTATTCATTTCCCTTAAAACTAAAAAATATTATTCATTTTTTCTTTTGAAAAAAATAAAATTATATAAAATTGGGAAATTTTTCCCAACACGTCTTTTTCACTCTCATTTCTTTTATGTCAGATTAAATGTGAGTTCTTCTCTTTTTGCGATCCATATTCTTCATATGAAAAAATTAAAGTATAAATTTATGAAAATGTGTAATGCAGATAAAATAGCATAATTAAATGGAAAAAATTATAAAATAAAAATAAAATTTTCAAAATTTAAAACATAATAGAATTTATTAAAAAAAGAATATCAAAATTTTTTGCAAGTGAATTAATGGAACTGAAAAATATATTTAAAATTTTTAATTAAAAATTAAATTAGGAAAATGATTAATTTCCAAAATGTTGGAATTCCCACACTCTTGGAGCTAGTTCTCACATTCTAAAAGTTCAGCATTTTGGAATTTAGGGGTTAGATGTAGGTTTATAAGGTATATATGGGGTTAAGGAGTTAGATGTAGTTTAGAGTTTTGTAGTCAAAATTGGTGTTTGGAGTTTAATTGGAAAAGAAAATAAAAATAGAATAAAAATTGAAAATAACATAGAAAATACATTTTCAAAAATAAAATTTAGCATAAAATTTAAGTTTAAGAGATTAGATGGGGTTTAGGGGTTAGAACTTCAAGCTTTACATTTAAGGATTAGATAGTTTGATCATATTTGAATTTTCTAATTTCTCAAAATATAAACTTTATTTGATTCATATTGTTACTTTTGTGGTTTATGATTTGGGGTTTAGGGTTTATAATTTGGAGTTTAGTGACCTACGATCAAATTTTAGTATGAAAACATGAGAAATTGAATGAGGATAACAAATTAGAGTTACATTTAGAAAGAAAAAAAAATTGTCCTACACCATAAACTTCACCCAAAAATAATGTCTTTTTGTTTTTTTATAGAAAAACTTAATATTACTCCCAAAAATCTTCACACTAGTAATAATTAAACCAATTATGAACATATATGTTAGATTCTTCAAAACCCTAAACCCTAAAATCCATAAATCCTAAACCTTAGAAATTTAGAGTATAAGAATTTAAAGGTTATGTTTCTATTAAAAAAAATGTATATAAAAATATCAAGTACAGTGAAAATATGAAACTATGTTGTATAAATTAATTTTTAAGTTCAAGAGTTTTTGAATTTAGATCAAACTAATCAATTTGTAAATCATAAAACTATAAAACACATTTAATATTAAAAGAATTATTGGTCAATTCATAAAGGTAAAGATTATTTTTTATTTTAACCTTAGTCTTTGATCTTTTTAATTTTTTTTTTATATGGACACAGTGGACCACCCAGTTTTTCTTACAACATATTTTTCATTTTGAACGAAAATAAAATTGGACCCCTTACTTTTAATCTGAAGTCTTTTTAATCCAACAATAGATATTTAATTATTCTATTTGCTTTTCTCCAACTCTTTTTTTTTTTCTTGTAAGTTTCCTCGTCTCCTCACAAAAAAACCTTCAACAAAAGAAAATTTTGGAATCGATCGCAATAGCCGTCGACACAGTATACACAATCACTTCAGATATATTTTTTATATCACGATGAGACTGATCTTCACCGTTCCTGGCTTCAGGTATACACAATCACTTCAGATATTTTAATTTTTTTGATTATTCACGTTTTCTGAGAATTTTCGATTGATTATGGTTCGTTTTGTACCCCTAAAAGGCTGCGGCAAGGAAGAGTGCGCAAGATCGAAACACGAGGTTGGAGAACTTAAGCTGGAGGATTTGGAATATGGCTCGCCAAAAGAATCAGGTTATTTGATTTCATTTTAGGAAACTTTAATATGGGAATTCGAACGGAAATGTTGCATGTTCATTTGATCGATTGCTTCTACCTAGCTTTACTGTTAATTTTCAATTTTTGTACTAAGAAGATTTCGGAATTTGGGGGTAATTTGATTCTCTAATCTGTTTTGACTCAAATTTTTGATACTAGAGAGAAACGGGACTGGATTCCCCGAGGTTGTGTTACAGATAACTTCATACCACTTGTCGTTGTTGAGATAGCAACCTTCACCGATTCCAATTGGTATTAGGAATCTCTATTCTCCGCAATGGCTTTCACAAGAAGACTGATCTTGATATGATGTTATTGTTGTGACATAGATCAACAGAACCATAAGAGTAAGACAGAACATGTTACACATTGTAGAGCTCTCTATTCTCATGATGATCTGTTTGTAATGCTAAAAGCTAACCGAAAATCCTATTCTTTGTTTATGAACCCATCTCCTACAGTGCTTGGATTGTCGAAGGCAGAAGATTTGCAACCAAAGTGAAGAATGCACATGTCTTTTCAGCTATACAGATCATAGACTATGAGATAGATGCAAAAAAGCTAGTGAAAGACAATTATAACAGAAACACATGTCCCTTCAGTTAGAGACTTGATGTGTATTGATGTTTTGTTAAACATGAAGTTATATATATATATTTTTTTTTCATTGTGTAAATTTTAATCAATACAAAAAATATAAAATAACATTAAAAAGCAATCATATATGATATTTCGTATGTGAACTTATAATAACATAACGACGGTTGATTGATATGAAAAGATCTCATATAATATCAGTTAAATCGTCATAATTAAGAATATAGAAATGTTATAACACAATATTATATAGCACTAATTTATTGTTATAGAACATGATACTATAGCGCATGCTTTTACGCTGTATTATAAGAAAACTGGATAACGTTTATAAAAATGCTATCGTAGGGTTCTCATCCTACTATAGCTCCGGTAAATATAGCGTTTAGAAGGGCGCTATATTACATCTATGACAGCGTTTCTAAAATGTTGTTAATGTGGTATTTTCTTGTAGTGGGGACAGGGAGTAAAGATCAATTATACCTCCCCCATTTTTCGAGAAATATTTGGAGGAGGTAGACGAGGAAAATGAAAGTTTTATTGATAAACAAAGTTGAACTCCCTAAACAAAGTTGTCTACGTACCCCTGAAATGGGGATCAAGCTTTGGTCGTAGTTCACTGAATTAGGTTTACAAATAGCGTAAAAAAACTGCTATGAAAATAACTTGCTTGTGCTTAGCAGTAGAATTTTTCCAGGTGTTGAGCATTCCAAAGGTGTATTTCCTCGTTCCAGTCTTCGCCTTCCAATTCATACACTCCTGGTTTGATGATTTTTGAGATATTGTACGGTCTTCCCATATGATTTATAGCTTTCCTATATTCTTCTCTGCCCTTGTGGGGAAGACTTTCTGCAACACTAGCTCTCCTTCAGCAATCTGTCGCTGTTTGATCTTTTTGTTGTAGAAACATGTTGCGGCGTTGTGATAGTTTTGCAGTCTTATGGTCGCCTGGTCCCTCCTTTCATCGATAGTGTCGGCTATATCTATGAGCATCTGGTTATTTTGATATGTATTCAAAGGTGCTAGCTCCCTTCTCAGGCTCAATACTTCTGTCTCAGCTGGTATGACTGCCTCTGTGTCGTACATTAGGGCGAATGGGGAGTCGTTGATTCCTCTCCTTGACGTTGTTCAATATGACCAAAGCACTCCTTCCAATTCTTCTGCCCTCCTATCTTTTTTGCATCTAGTCTCTTTTTTAATCCATTCAATATGGTTTTGTTAGCGGCCTATGCTTGGCTGTTAGCTTGCGGGTAGTAGGGTGTTGAGTAGGTGATATTAATCTGTATTCCTTCGCAGAATTCTTTGACCTGTCTAAGATAAATTGGGGACTGTTGTTAGTATGTATTTCGTAGGGGATCCTATGGCGACATATTATATTTTTCAAGATGAAGCTTTGAGTTTCCTTGCGTCCCATTTCTTTGGTGGTAAGATCTCGTCCGTAATGTATGCAAGTATCTCGATTCGTCAGTCTATCTTCGTTTCGATCTCGTCCGCTTCTATAAGGACTTTATCTTCCTCCATGTCTTTGGGGTCTGGCTTTGCGTTGTATTCTTCTATCGTTTCTTGTATGACGCAGGTGGTCTTTGCCACCGAGATGCTGGGTTTATTGATGGTCTCTACGGGTATGACTCTGGTCGTTTGGGGATCCATGGTAGATGCAAGGGAGGCTAAGGCATCCGCAGGCGTATTTTCTCCCATGGGGATTTTAATCAGGTCCAACTTTAGGAAATCTTTAGAAAGGTTTTTACCACTTCTAAATATGCTTCCATTTGGTCGTCCCTTGTTTTGTATTCACCATTAAATTGGTTCGCCACTAGCTGGGAGTCGCAATAGGCATTGACTTGTTTTTCCCCGATCGGCGCTGGTAGGCGTAGGTCGGCTATCATTGCTTCGTATTCAGCTTCGTTTTTTGACGCTGCAAAGTTCAGCCGGAATGATTGTTCAATCATCTCCCCTGTTGGGACGATCAATCGTATTCCTACCCCCGAGCCGTGTTTGGAACTTGCTCTGTCGACATACAGGGACCACCGCGCTTTGGAATACTTGGACTCATTTTCCATCTCCGGTGGTAGTTCTATGAGGAAATCTGCGAGTACTTGGGATTTTGCGCATGTTATACTTTTGAACTCTATATCATGCTCGCTGAGCTCAAGTGTCAATTTGGAAAGTCTCCCTGATTGGTTGGGATTGTGTAAGATCGTTTGCATCGGTTGGTTCGAGTAGACGACAATCATGTGTGATTAAAAGTAGGATCATAATTTCCTTGCCGAATGTACTACTGCAAGAGCTAATTTTTCAATTGTTGGATATCTTGTCTCCGTGTCGTCTATGATATTGCTGAGGTAGAATATTGGCTTTTGGTTTCCGAACTCCTCACGTACAAGGACCGAGCTAATTACGTATGATGATACTGTGATGTACAAGAATAAGGTTTCTCCTTCTTGTGGGTTGGACAGGATAGGAGGCGTCATCAAGTAGGTCTTTAGGTCTTTGAATGATAGCTCGCATTCTTCGTTCCAGATGAATTTCTTATTCCCCTTGAGGAGGTTGTAAAATGGTAGGCATTTGTCAGTTGACTTGGATATGAATCGGGTTAGGACTGTTATGCAGCCTGTTAGCCTTTGTATTCTTTTGTGTTTTTGGGTGACGGGATCCTTAACAACGAATTGATTTTCTTAGGGTTAGCTTCAATGCCTCTTCTGGTTACCAAATAGCAGAGAAATTCTTCTAAGGTGACCGTAAAAGTACACTTAGCCGGGTTTAGCTTCATTTTATAGGTGTTCAATATTTAGAAATAGACGCGCATGTTGCTCACGTGATCGTCTTCATCGAAGGATTTGATATGCATTTCGTCAATATAAACTTCCATCGTGTTGCTGAGCTGTTCTAAGAACATCATGGTTACCAAATGTTGGTAAGTGGCGCCAGTGTTCTTCAGGCTAAAAGGCATCACCTTGTAACAATAAATGCCCCTTCAGTGACAGCTGCTCTTTGTTTGGTAACGAGAAACTGTCTTTGGGGCATGCTTTATTCAAGTCTGTAAAGTCGATGCATACTCTCCACTTCCCATTCTTTTTCTTGACTACCACAGGGTTTTCCAACTAGTCTGGGTATTTTACTTCGGTAATGGATCCTGCACCCAACAGTCTTTTCACCTCGTCTCGGACTACCTGAGCCGTTCAGCGCCCAGCTTGCACTTCTTCTGTTTGACTGGTTTGTAAATCGGATCTACATTTAGCTCGTGGAACATTATGTTGATGACTCTGAATTTTCATGGATTTTACTTATCAATTAGCATCGATTATGAGGTCTAAAAGCGTGCATACATCACATTTATGATCAATTTTACTAAGTTTAGTGTTTTTAGGACTTCTGCATTAGAATTTACATATGCACGCATTTTGGAGGCTTTTCAGGACTTTCAGGTGTTTTTGGGAAGGATTTGAGAAATTTCAGAAAAGCAGCACTTGACGTCGAATGGAGCAAGCACTCAGCACTCAACATTGGAATGGACTGAACTTACCTCAAAGCACCTGCATGATCGATCCTAACTCAATGCAGGATTGATCTCAGGCAATTCGGCAACGAAACAGGATCGATCCCACTCAGCACCTTCGGGATCAATCCCAACACTATGCAGATCGATCCCAACAACACTCCAGATCGATCCCGCAACAAAACCAGATCGATCCTAACAACACTCCGGATCGATCCCCAATTCATGCTTTCAAAATTTCTGGTGAAGTCTCAAACGAAGCCAAGGAAGTGCACGAAGAAGAAGCAAGACTAAGAAGACAACATACGAGATCGATCTCACTTGTGTTGGGATTGATCTCAGGCACTCAATGCCAGGATCGATC
>OVBE01004578.1:0-23626 GCA_900406425.1 Iberis pinnata | reverse complement strand
AATTAAACTTAGGAATTTGCTAAACTTAGGATTAGCAGAAATCCGTGTTTATCACCTCTCTACTTTTGCTCTGTTTTTGCATCTTAGTCTTTTATGCTTCTTTTTATGTTTGTGCACTTTACTTCCAGCATGTTCACTGCACTTAGGACTTGTTAGTAAACCACTACTTTTACTATTTAGCTTGACTTTGAAGCGTCCATTGCATTTCAGATTGTTAGGACTCACCTGATTGGATTGATAACCCATCTATATTAGAATGATGGGGAATTAATACCCTTTAGGACTGAAAAATCCTACTATCACAACCATAGCAACAACCTACTGGTGCACCTCCTGGCTTCTCATCTAACCAACCTCCGGCTCAACCTTTCAACATCGAAACTATGTTACAACAACTTCTTCAAGGTCAAGCCAATAGTGCAATGGAGACAATGAAGAAATTTGATGAAATCCAACAAAAGATGGACACTTAATTTGGTGCCATCTATGCGAAGCTTGAAACTCTCAACTCTATGGTCACTACTCTCGAAGGGAAGACCGCATCCACTTCTGCTTCTACGAATAGTCAACTTCCAAGAAAGTCTGTGGAAAACCCGAAGGAATATGCTAATGTCAATGTCATCTATCTCGAGCATACTACTGACATTCCTCCTCTAACTTACACTACCATTTACAATGAGGACAGTGTGATTCAAGTTGGCGGGGTTTGGGTTCAAACGTAGTTGCACCTATAGAGTATGAAGAATATGTTCCTGTTAACAAGCATGTTGATAAGTCACCTACTTCAAGGGATTTGAAACACCTTATGATCCACCACCCTATGTCCCAAGACTGCCATTCCCATCTTTTAGAGAAAAAGATCATGGCGAAATACCCATATGTCTTTGAGAAACCTATGAAGGAAAAGATAGCTCAGGAAGTGCTGGAACCTATTATCGAGTGTAATGCTTTGATAACAAAGAAGCAAAAGGATCCAGGTTCATTCACCTTGCCATGCCCACTAGGACCCCTAACCTTTGACGAATGCCTCTGTGATTTGGGATCATCTATCAACTTAATGCCTCTGTCCACTGCCAAGAAGCTGGAATTCGACAAATTCAAAGCTTCCAGCATAACTTTGTTGTTGATAGACAAATCAATTACGTATACTATCAGCATCCTGGAAAACTTACCTACCAAGATCAAAGATGAAACAATACTCACAGACTTTGTGTTATTGGAGATGGATGAAGAACCGAAAGATCCATTGATCTTTGGAAGACCGTTCCTAGCAACAGTTGAAGCTGTAATAAATGTTAAGAAGGGTCACATCAAGCTGAACGTAGGAAAATGTCCAAAAATGATTTTCAACATCAGGAGCAAAACTAAGAATCTCACTATCCAAGGTCAGATATTCTCTATCAAGGAACTGAATGAGGACAATCATAAAGATGGGTACTCAAGAAGAGAAGCAGTTGAAGATGAATTGGGTAAGGATCCAACATAGTCTGCAACCATGAAGCTTTCAAGCTTATTAAGGAACCAGATAAAGGAGTTTCTGCGGAGTTAAAGGAAATCAGAACATTGGTAATGTCAAAATTTGAAGACAGTATGAAGGATCCAGGAAAATAAATTCTTGAGTTCAAACATCAACTTGAACGTGTACCACCTCATAAACCACCTTCGGACACTCCAATTTCTGAAAATTGTTTGAAACCTCGTACTCGAACCTTGGAAATAAAGAATGGAGACCAAGTTTTTTACTTAACAAAAGGTTCAGGTATTATCTGGGAAATGTGGATCCACTATGTTCCAAGAACTTCATGATCAAGGAAATATTTTCTGGTGAAGACATTATACTTGCTGTGGAAGTTGATGAAAAACCAAAGCTAAACTACAAGGTTGATCTGAATAGTGATAAAATAGTTTTCTCATAAAAGACATCGGTTCTCTTTGGAGAGCCGTCTCAGGGTCATTAATCTTACAAACAGGAAGTCAAGCTTAGTGACTTAAATCAAGCTCACTTGGGAGTAAGTCGCATGTCTATCTCTGTATATATTTAAATTTGAATGCTTTTTAATTTCAGATTTTGATTTAATGCATTTTAGTTTTCATCTGTTTTTGGTGTTTTAGGTACCTAGGGGATACGTTTTAGACTTTGCAAATCAGAAAAAATGAGAAGTGGATCAGGTCAGACCTTTGCTCTAGCCATGATCAAACCGTAGCTCACAAAATGCTCGAGCCACGTGACACTAGGATCGATCCAACATAATAGGTTCGATCGAGCCAAGTCTCGATAGCGATCAAGCCAGCACATCCCGTCGGACCCATCCACCTTGAACCCGCGATCGAGCCAGCACGTCCCGTCGGATCGATTCACCTTGAACCCGTGATCAAGCCGACTTATATGGTTTGATACATGCTCGGGCCATCCACAATTTTGGATCAATCCATGCTTGATATGGCCGAGCCATGCTCGATATTGCTGAGCTGCAACAAATGCAACGATCAAGCCACCTTCGTTCGGATCGATCTGTTTTCAAAACGGGATCGATCCACATGCTCGGACCATGACCGAGACACTTTTTAAGGTTTTGATCGAGCCGAAAAAAAAGACCTTCGAGCCAAGCAAGTCCATTCGAGCCATTTTTGAGCATGATTGAAATCGAGCCAAATCCTTCAAATCAAGCCAAGCTTCACCACTTGCCCACTACCCACCTCATGCCAAAGGAGTGTCCTCTCACCTTTCCAAGATACCCCAACATATCTCTTACACCTCCATCACTCCAATGTCTCCTATTTAAACCTCCTCCACATACCACTCCTTTGAACCTCACCCACATGTCTCCACTCACCACTCTTCACCACCACCCCTCCAAATAGATCTAAGCTTCTATAATAAGGGAGTACCTCTTACTCTTTCTCTTCAAAACTTCAAAACTTTCGAAACTTGCTTCCTTCTTGTCTAAAAATCATTTTCTCTAAGGCATTTTCACTAGAAGCATTTGCTCTTCCAAGGACTTTCAACAAGACTCTAAGTACTTTCAAAAATCGGGTTTCATCTCTTACCTTTTTCGGTTTCCATCTACAACCTTTCTTATCAGTTTCAACGCTATTTTTACAAGATTGGTTTAGTTCTTTCATCAAAGAAAATATTTCTTGGAAAAGCGAACTTAGTACTTGAAAACCGATTAGGGTTAAATGATAAAGTAGTAATTGAAACATGGATGGAACTTGGTATTAGCTTAAGGAACTTACATGCCCAATGCGTTTTTAGTGAATGTACACTTGATGCTTGTTGAACTCTTTAAGCGTTTAGAAAAGTTACTCACGCACCTTCGTTTGTATGCTATCTTTTTCAGGATTAAGGATGTCTCAACCATCGCGAGAAACAATCCTAAGAAGGCTTCGCAGAGAGCGAGCATCCTCTAAAGCTAGAGAGGAGGACCCTGCGATTTCTCCAAGCGCCCCAATTCTCTTAAGAAGGCATCTTTGTGGGTATGAGATTACTGAACGGTTGCAACAAAAAGGGATCAAAGGGAGATTCAGGAGCAACATGTTCTTCTCGTTGCAAACACAGAACAAGAAAGGGAAAGACAAAGAGCAGAGCGCGCGAACTGTCAAAGACGCTCGAACATTATGTGGGGGAAGCATGTTGCAATGGAAGACGAGAATAGCAGCGAAGACCCTACTTATGAAGCGAGTGAAGAGATGAGTACTGAGCTTCAAGATTACTACACTCAATTCTTGAGCTGGGTGGTACAAGAGGGAACTTCCAAAATGGAGGTTGAAGAGAGTTCTGATCCGCTCGACCTCGAAGCTCTTCTTTCACGAAGCTTCAAGGGAACTCGATTCCCTCATAAACCAACAATGGGAGCCCTGGGAATAGCGAAAGATGTATCCCACCTCTTCAAGGCTACAAGTCTTGAGAAGCTTATGACCAATCACTGCGACGGCAACCAAAAACAAACCTGCCACTTCCTTGCCATCGTCCAGCTATATTGCGATGACGATGAGATGCTAGGATACATCACGTTCTTGGTGCGAGGCCAGAACTAAGAGTTTTCTGTGGTGGATCTGAATCGCCTATATGGGTTCCCGTCTGAGGGGAACATTGATGAGCTCCCAGAGTTTGTAAAGGAAGAGCTTTTTGCGTTATGGACAACAATAGGAGTTGGAACCTATAGCCCAAGGAAATCAAAGTGCACGGGAATACGGAGCCCGGTCTTGTGGTACTTCCATAAGAAAATTGCAAATACCATATTTGCAAGGGAAATAACAGGGCGTGTTCCTGATGGGGAGATGGGGAAGATAGATCTAGCCTTGAAGCCCACACTATAATATACATATAATGGTCGTCCGATGGAAGGAGATAGAGCTAACTCTAGCTTATCTCGGGTCTTAATAAACCAACTGATGTGGTATAGAGAGTGGGCTAAAGCAGCCTATATAAAGCAAACCCGTGGAACTTTGACGGTTGGGGGGATTGTGACACCAATCCTGAGGGCCTGCAACGTTCCTCTGGAAGGTAAAGGTCACAAAGCAAGGTGGATTTATCTAACTTATTTGAAGAACTCTCACTTTTTTTAGGGCTCAACTAGTGAGCAGAAGTATAGGTTCATCCACTCATGCTTGGGAGTTCCTCTCTTATCGCATCCCAACGAGAAAGTCACTACAATCAGAAAAGGGGACAATATAGACTTCCAACCAAGTGTTAAATTTCTGGTATCCTTCGAGAACACGAAAGAAGAGGAAGTATTTGAAGAAGCAAATGCTGAAAGGATGGAAGCTCCAATTGATCAGGAGCTAAATGAACATGAATGTTATCACTTCGAAGAAGCCCGAACTACCAAGCAGGGGAAGGGCTTAGCAACAGCTCACAAAAAAATTTGGCAAGCTTCAGAAGTGGAACAAGTTCCAAGATAGCTACTTCAGTTAGAATTTCTAGGAGATGACCTCTCAGATCAAGAAGCTTACTCTAAAGCTAAACAAAGCTACCTTGTCGAAGAAGCAAAGGTCCCCTAAACCCTTAGAGAGAAGCAGATCCATCACCCACAGTCCAAGGCAACCACGAGTTGAGAAACCTCACTGTCACTCCTCTATAGGTTCTGAAACAATGCAGAGGAGGAAGAGACATCACTTTGAGATGGAAAACCGTGGATCTTCCAACCAGCGTAACATTCAACAACCGAAACTACCTCAACTACCTCAACAACCTCAAGAAATTCAACAACATCAGGAAGTTCAGCAACAAGATGAACTTCAACAGCAATAACTGCAACACCAAGTTGCACCAGGTGCTCAACAAGGATACACCGCAGAAATAATGATGGAATACCTCTCCTCCGAATTCTTCATACCTTTTTGAGGTCCATCCCCATCCCAACCTTCATTGTATAATCCACCTAATGTGCTTTGATTTCTGCTTGCTGATTCTGATTGCTGCTTATGTTTGTTGTTTGTGCTTCAAATGTATTTACGCTTTCTCACTATTTATCCAATCCCTAAGTCCATTTTTGAACTTGGTTTACGCAGAGACTGTGTAATTCAAGTTTGGGGGAGGATTCAGGGGAGTGCTATCTAATGAAATCTTCATGTTTGTTTCTTTGTCTCCATCTTTGCATAGCATACAAAGCATCTATTAGCATGTAAAAACCATAAAAGTTTGAAAAAAATTTGAAAATTTTCCTTCAAAAACAGAGTGTCATTGTAGTTTCATTTCATATAGTTGCATATAGGATGTTGAAATTTCATGTAGTTGCATATGCATAGGGAACTAGGAAGATGATAACCTTGTAAGCATGTTGTTTACTCAGAAAATGTTAGTGCCTTGGTTATTAGTTTTCTAATGCATCTTGAAGTTGTCTGAAGTAAAACTGCATNAAGTAAAACTGCACCTTGCTTGGAATGTGAACTTGCATGATTATTTATCTCCTGAAGCATGCTGTGATTTGAAGTTTGCTCCTATCTATTAGAACTTGAAATTGAATATATAATTATCATGTTTGTGTGTTGAATATGAACTCATGGATAGTGTATATATATATACCTTTTACCACTCTTGTTAACCCAAGTAGAATCCCCACCCTTGAACATTGCCTTCTTTCAAACCCTGAATTTACTACTGAGTGACAGATCTTTTATGGAATGAGCTTGGTAGAATGTGTTAGATTCAAACTGACAGGAATAGGGTCTCATGTAGTTCTAGTCCATGCTTTCTGGACTAGATAGGACTAGGTGGGATTCCATTTTGGATGTGGGCTTGGGTGGAATTCAATGAAAGGGTATTGGTAGTTGGTAAAAATGAAATGTTAAGTAAGAACCTTAGGAGAGGAATGGAAAAAGAATCAGAATATGCTAGTAGAAAGTTTGGGGGAACAATGGTATGCAAAAAAAGTATGGTTAGTGCAGAATAAGAAAAATTATATGACAATGAATTCAAAAGGGTAAAACCCAAAAGATAATATAAACGAAAAGGTCGAAAGCCATAAGTGTTTAAGTAAATAAGTTCATGAAACATCTAGCAGTCACTTAAGAAAGAAGTCTCTCCTAAGTGTAACCAAAGAAAAGATGAAAAAGGGGAATATGTGAATAAGTTGGATCACTTCAAGTGTCAAAGGGTAGATTTAGGACTCTTTACTGGGTATAATCAGGAAACTTAGGTTTCATTAGCATTGGGTATATGGGGTTCTATTTCTTCACACATGACATTAACGGTACTCGTTTGCATGTTTTGGTGTATGTTGATGATTTGATTGTGACAGGTAACTCCATCTCTGTCATCAACAAGTTTAAAGCCTATCTCCAAACATGTTTTCACATGAAAGATCTGGGAGTTCTTCAGTATTTTCTAGGCATCGAAGTGCTTCATAGTCCTTCGATAATCTACTTGTGCCAAAGGAAATATGTCCTTGATATTATCTCAGAGACTAATTTATTGGCATTCAAATCTGTCTCCTTTCCGCTAGAACAACATCACCCCTTGGCTTTAGCGGATGGCAAAACGATTCTCGATCCTTCAAGATATAGGCAACTCATTGGTCGTCTTATTTACTTGAATGTAACAAGACCAGAGCTCTCTTATGTAATTTATTGCCTCTCTGAATTCATGATGGAACCGAAAGAGAAACATTGGAATGCCGCACTACGTGTTGTCAACTACTTAAAAAAGAACCCGGGACAAGGCATATTACTCCGAGATAATGCACCACTTGTTCTTTCGGCTTGGTGTGACTCTGATTGGGGTTCATGTCCTATCACATGCCGATCTGTCACAGGATGATTTATCCAACTTGGTGGTTCACCACTCTCTTGGAAAATGCGAAAGCAAGATGTCGTATCTCGTTCCTCCGCCGAGGCCGAATATCGAGCTATGGCAGACACCGTATGTGAGATTATGTCGCTATGAGAATTACTTCCAGCTCTTAACATATCGGGTCACACTCCCATATCTCTACACTCTGACACCTTATCGGCGATCAATCTTGCAGCCAACCCAGTTTTTCAAACCTAACTAATTTTATATTTCGAAAGATCAAAGTCTTGTGTTTTTTTGGGTATCATACATGGTATAAAGTGTTAGATTTAGATACAGATGTCTTTTTTGTGACTCGTAATGTTGTTTTTCATGAAACAACTTTTCCATTCAAAGCTGCTTGTAGTACTGTTTTTGATTTTTTTCAAACATATCACTTTACCTGCTCCTGTTTCATTCACCTGATACATAGGTTGATATTTGTGGTAGATACATATTCTTTACATAATTATGTTGATGTGTCATCCTCTATATCTGATGCTAATTCTCATTCATCATCATTACTTGAATATGTTCCTCCTATTTTGAATTTACCATATTCATGTAGTCTAGTTTCATCTACATCTCATCATGTTATATCTGATTAATCGTTAGATGCTAATCATATAACTAGGCCTAAACGCACAACTAGAGCACTTGGATACCTATATGATAATCATTGTGCATTAACTTGTTTGACATCACCTTCTTTACCATCTCATTTTACCTCTCCACATCTTTTATTATCTTTTTTGTCATATCACAAATTATCACCATAATTATATTCCTATTAGGTTTCTTTTTCACAAGAGACAGAACCTAAGACTTTAAACAAGCCATTGCATCTGCAAAATGGACAAGAACACTCAATGAAGAATTACAGGCAATAGAGACAAATAAGACATGGTGTGTTGTCTCTTTACCCGAGGGAAAGAATGTAGTTGGCTATAAATGGGTGCTTGCTATCAAATATAAACCAGATTGGACTGTAGAGCATTACAAGACTCGTTTAGTTGCCAAAGGTTTTACCCAACAAGAGGGAATTGATTTTAATGAAATATTCTCACCAGTTGCCAAACTCACAAGTGTGAATATGATGTTGGGCTTAGCTGCTCAAAAGGGTTGGGAGTTATCTCAAATGGATGTATCGAATGCATTTTTGCATAGTAATCTAGATGAAGAGATTTATATGAGTTTGCCTCAAGGATATACTCCTGCCTCAAGTAATCTGCCACCAAATCTAGTCTTTCTCCTTCACAAATCCTTATATGGCTTAAAAAACCCTCAAGGGAATGGAATCAACATTTTTCTTTTGTTCTACTTGATTATAGGTTTGTTCAATCTAAGTCATACACGATTTTATTTTTTAAGCTAAAAGAAACATTTATCTTGCATTGCTGGTATATGTAGATGATATTGCAATATCAAGTAATGATCTAGTTGAACTAGATAAGCTGAAGAAGATGCTTGCTATGACTTTTAAGATCAAGGACTTAGGTCCCTTACGTTTCATCTTAGGACTTAAATTGCAAGGTCAGCAAATGGTATTTATGTGTGTCAAAGAAAGTATATTTTGGACTTCTTACAAGATTTTGGTTTGTTGAGATGCAAGCCTAGTTCAGTTCTTATGGATCCTTATACAAAAGTGAGCAGTACCACTAGAACATATCTGCCTTCTCCAACTCAATATCGTGAAGTCATTGGTAATCTTATATCTTACTATAACTAGGTCTGATATAACATTTGCGGTTCATTGTTTAAGTCAGTATTTGCAAGCACATATTGATACACACATGGCTACTACTCAAAGGATTATGAGATACTTAAAGAAATGTCCTGGACGGGCTCTTTTATTCTATCGATTCTTCTCTCTGTTTGAGTGCATTTTGTGATGTGGACTGGGCGTCTTGCCCTGACACAAGGAGGTCAAGTAGTGGTTTTTCTGTTTATCTAGGCACCTCACTGTTTTTTTGGAAATCAAAAAAAGCAAAATGGGTGATTGTAGTAGATATTATGGCTGCATAAATTTATCTTGGACTTTCGGGTTGTCTTAGAATCATGAACAATTTTTTTGTGACAACAAGTCGATTATATGCATTGGTACAAACCCGGTCTTTCATGTAGTATCAAGCATGTGGAGATTGATTTCCATACAGTTCGAGATCAAATACAAAATGGGACAATTAAAGCAATGCATGTTACAAGTGAAAATCAACTAACAGACATCTTAACAAAGCCTTTACATGCAGGGACGTTCCATTCATTACTGTCTCGGATGTCACTTTCAAACCTCTTCACTCCTCCACCAACTTCGGATTAAAAGGTTTGCGGGGGAGTATCACGAGTACTTTTACTCGTTATATAGTAAAAGGTCATGTTGACCATTTGAGTGTATGTTAGCATTTTGTAGTTGAGGCTTATGTTAGCATAAGTGTAAGATTATAAATACTAGAACAAATGTACAGAATAAGTTAACAAGATTAATAAGAAACTTTCTTCAACTTTACTCTCGTTCTTGAACTTATGGGTTTTAGCTTTCGCATTCTTGAATTTGATATGACAAGTTTAGAACTGACCAGTCTAAAATCAACCAGACCAACTTGACTGATGAATGGTAAATTTCATACACAATTTCATGTTGGTCAGTTCTAAACTGTCTTTGAAGAATCATATAGTGCAAATTTTTGATTAGGTTTCGGACATACCATCCTGAAATCAACTTATTGTGTACAAAAGATTTAAGATCCGATCCAGTTATACTTGGTTGGCCCAATCCGATTTTCTATATATGGTACTTTACGGGCCGGTACTATATAGATCAGTTCTCAAGATTGAATAGAACTTACAACCTACTTCAACAGAACTAACTCAAGCAGAGGTCTTTCCAATTGATTGTCCTGCTTTTGCATCGAGTTAGCGGAATTAGATATTTTACAAGTCGATTCTCCATATCTTAAGTTTATACTTAGAGATAGTAAATTTAATAGAAAAGCGGATTTGCACAGCTCGTCAAACACAGTTGAGGAATAAAAATAGTCGCTTATGTTAATTTTTCAATTCCATTGTGGCTTGTAGGGGTGTTCATTTCGGGTAACGGGTCGTGTAATAGCATGTAGAGATCGGGCACGGGTATTTTGGGTACGGGTATTTCGGGTACGGGAAATTAATACCAAAATCATACCCGTAAAATTAAGGGTCAGATAATGGCGGGTATAGTTCGGGTAAAGTAGTTAAAATCAATACCCGTTTAATATCCAAACTTATAATATATTGTATAAATTTGAGTAATATGTGTAATAAAATTTTAAATTAGTATAATGTTTAATTATAATATTCTATTTTTATATAAAAAAAATATAAAAATGAATAAAATCGAATATATGATATAAAATATTGATTAAGTAAATTTTTTAATCATATTTTGTTATAACACAAAATTTATATTATTTATAAGATTATTATCATTATTGTTAAGTTTTTGAAATAATTTTATAAATTTAGTTAGTAAACTGATAATTCGAGTACCCAAATAAATATCCTTACCCGTTTAAAAAAAAAATTTTGACCCGAATTGGTAATTATCATTACCCTTATCCATAAATATAGGTCAGATATATGACAGATCGGGTTATCCGATCCAAAATAGACACGCCTAATGACTTGTAGATTCTAACAACATTTTTACTTATTTTAATAGTTATATTTTGTGACAAAAAGATAATCTAAAATCTAAATTTCAATGGCTTAAGAAGAACATGAGATATCAGAAGTCGAAATTTAATGTCCTTTTCTCTTTCTATATGTGGATTGTACGATATTGGCATATCATTTAGTAAAATGCAATTTCCGTCTAGTGTAGACGGGTCAATTTTATTTATTTATTTCAATCATATCAGATTTAACTAATAAGAATGTGTAGAATGCTTAGATATTAGCTCACACATTCTTCTAGTTTTGAAGAAAATTTCTTCTATTTTATTGCATCAGCGGTATTCACTCTATTTTCCTTGACTGATAGTCGAACTGAAATTATTTGTGAAAGGAAACTATGAAGAAGTATAAAGTTAATAGCTTGTATGGCTAATGGCTCGATTAATATTCATTATATTTCTAGAAACGTCGATAACAAAATATAGCAACATAAAATAACACAAAATTATGGACTAAATAACATTAGGTGGAATATCATATTAATAAATTCTTTTCATAATAGTTAAGTACTATTGCATGCCATGCATTGCATTGCATTCCATGCTTACGTTAAACTTAATTATAGCTCTCATCAAGGAATTCCACCTCCGATACCACCACCCCATCCACCACCAAAACCACCTCCGCCTCCAAATCCTCCACCTTTACCAAAACCACCTCCACCTCCAAATCCTCCACCAATACCGCCTCCCCCACCTATACCGCCTCCTCCACCAATACCTCCTCCTCCACCAATGCCGCCTCCTCCACCAATGCCGCCTCCTCCACCAAAACCACCTCCTCCACCAAAACCACCTCCTCCACCAAAACCGCCTCCTCCACCAAAACCGCCTCCTCCACCAATGCCGCCTCCTCCACCAATGCCGCCTCCTCCACCAATGCCGCCTCCCCCACCAATACCAGCTCCTCCACCAAAACCGCCTCCTCCACCTATACCTGCACCACCGCCTGGGATGAAGAAATTCTTTTGATCCTCGAGACCAGTACACTTAAGCTTCCTGTTAGCGACACTAGCAAATGAAGTGAAAGCTAGAGAGCCGACAAGTAAGGCAACAAGAAGCAATGACTTGGAAGCCATGTCGGACTTTGTGTTTTGTGTATGTAATGATGAGGAACTCTATAGGCCCAAATAGGCGTTTATATATATATCATATAGGTAGAGCTTAGTATTCAATGAAAAAAGAGAGATTACACTTTAAGAGTGAATAATTATCATTTAGTTCATCTACCCATCTAATTCATCTTGCAATATTAAATGCAATTAATCCCTAACTACCATTCACTCACCCACATCCAGTAGACCCCTTCTTTCATTCTCTTTATTTGTTTCTTTTTGGTAAAATTCTTTCCTTCTTTTTGTTATTACTTAATACGGAGTACTAGACTGTTAATTTTCTTGCCTTTCACATTTTATTTTTGGCCATAGGGTTTGATGGACCCGAGATTTTAAATTATTCTTATGTTTGAAGTTATTAATTGTCTTGTTACTCGTTAGATCACTTACCACAAAACCCAATCTGTGAAAATTTAATATGTATCTCTTATTTAATGATTTCATTACCTATATTAAAAAATATATACAAAGTGTCTTTAAATTAATTTTATATATGTTTTGATTTCTTTTATTTAGTACTTTATAGTATCTTTTTATTTATAAAGTGTATTTTATAGTATCTTCTTTATATTTTCCACAAAACACAAATTTTGAGAGGTTACCATCATTTAATTAAAGATTTGGTGACCTATCTTAAAACATATAAAATATCTTTTAATATCCTTTATATCAGAATAACATAATACATATGAACCTAATCATTAAATCACTAAATATTATTTTATTTTAAATATAGCCAATGGAAAAACATTTTAGTCCAAGAATTTCTAGTAAGCCATATTAAATACATATAAAATGTGTCTATGATTTTATATAAAAAAATGCTAAGTATCTAAATTAAAATAACGTAATAAATTTGTATACAATCATTACATCATTAAAATATTAAATATAGCCAATGAAAAACGTTACCAAAGATTTTCTTGCTTTCCACGTTTTAATTTTGGCTATAGGGTTTGGTTGATCCGAGATTTTAAATTATCTTATGTTCGGAGTTATTAACTTGTCAGTATGTGTACCACATATTGTATAAGAGCGTAGTGTTTATGTATATATTGTCATGTTGACGATAATAAGATAAAAAAAAATGTTTGACGATAAGTTTTTCCATATTACTATAGATCTATAGAATAATCAACACTATAATATAGAGTAATACGTCTCTCAAGTCTTGACACACATCAGCTTTTACTTTTATTTATTATATATATATATATATTAGGGTTTTTACTAAATATACCATAAAATCAATTTTTGGTATGAAAAATTTATTGTGGTTTTGTTGTGCAAAATGTCATAATGAAAATGCTTCATTTCTCTTGTTTCATTTATGTGGGAAAGAGAGCATTAATTGTGATTGAGAAATGGCTAATAACTTTTTAATTTAAAATTTATTGAGGTAAAAGAGATGAAAGTTGTCATTCGTACAGAAAGAATCACCGGCGAGTTTAATCGGAAGCTCTTTTGTAGTTATTACCGGCGAAACAGAACATGTCTGAAAAAGTCGCCAAAAATCGTCCACAAGCTCTGGTCCACCTAAGCTTCTTGTCTTTTTTTGTCCACGAACGCGGTATGTCCACAATAACTGCTAGTGAATATGTCCACGATGAGTTATTTGTCGAACAAGAGCCGAGAAGAACTGGTGCAGATCTCGTCCACCATTATAGCCGAAAGTCGTCCATGAGAGGAGATCCCAAATCTGTCCACAAGAACAGCCGCATTTCGGATGGACAAGAAAACGTTTCGATACCTAATTTTGTCCATAAATCGTCTATCCACGCATTGCAACACAGTTCGTCTACAACATCAAGTTTGCATGTCCATCAACCGCAAGAGATTACCTACAAACACAAACAAATCAGTCTCCGATTAAAAACAATAAAGACTATAATAGGTCTATTGCTTACTGATAACAGATATTTTAGGTATCAATCCCCATTATACATGCGTGTCATTGTAGAATAAATGGGTTGTCAATCCATTCAGGTGTGATACTAACGATCATGATGCAATAGGAACTAATGATTCAAGTTAAATATGAAAATGAGGGTTTACTAACAAGTACTATGCAAATAAAACATGCAGAAAACTAAAACAGAAAACAAAAGGTAAGCATGCATAAGTAAAAAGTAAATAGCAAGTGAAACAAAAACAGAGGAATCAAAATGGGTAAGAGATGCAATCAATGGAAATGGTCCCTAAGGATGGGGTAATTAGGTAGTGTTTCTCCTCAAACTTCATAAGTGTCTAACATACCTTAAACAAGAGCTATCCCTAGAAGATATATTCAAAAGCAATCAAATTCAATTCCTTGACAGATGACCTCAAACTAGGTAGTATCCAGACCTAACTTCCGTTAACGGAACTCTACCTAATAGGCACTACGAACCAATCTACCTAAGCCAATAAACACCCTAAAAATCTAATTCCTTAGGCTAGGATGTGAAAATCTCTGAAATCACCTTGATCAAGCATTTCATTGAACACTTTTCGGGTGCTGAAATGCCTAAGTTCATATTTCATTTGGTCAGAATGAAATGATCATTAAGCACAATGAAGCAGAAGGGATCTATTAAACGATAAAGTTTAGACACCTAGGAGGAAAAAGGAAACAACACTACCTTATCCCATCCTCAAGGAACCTAAGTCACTACTCACTATGCATGTTGGATGCAAAATCAGAGAAACATGAACACATAGCTACTAAGTAAGACATTTAGATCTAAGGTCAAACAACAAAGAACAGACTATATGAAACTCTAAAACTAGTGCAGAAGACCAAAACGAACAGAGATGCAGAAGATGAAGATTTAAAACGTCAAGAACACCAACCCAGAAAAGATGAACATCAATGGAACAGTAACGAAAAACAGAAGAAATGATCAAACTAAAAACAAGATTAAAAGTATCAAAACGTAAATCAACATGCACCAGATAGTTCACAGCCCTAACTTAAGCATGAAAATGAAGAAAACGGAAGATTAACTTAAACTTAAGCAAAATCTGGGTTTAGAACATGAAGAACATCAATAATAAAAGAGATAAAAATGAAACCTAAGACAAAACCTAAAAATGGAAAAAAGAAAGACTGTTTTCCAAATGGAGGCGTTTAGGGCTTTTTATAGTGTTCAAGAAATGGATTATAGACAACAAAAACAGAAAGCACACTTATGAAAGCAGACAGTGTAAACACATGCAAATGAAATGGATTATACAAAAGTTAGGTTGATGGAGATGGACCTCAGTTACCCCCAGTTGGGCGAGTGGTTGTCTAAGTAGAGGGTCGAAAGGGTGTCCAAACAAGATCCCATAGGTGTCATTGTTGAGATGATCCCCCTTGTGTTGTAAATGTTGTGGCAGAATTCAAGATTCTCAGCTCTGTCAAAAGCAGTCCACCTGCGGTTTGGGAGTAGGAAAATTCCCTTGGTGAGGAACGTCAGCTGAAACAGATAGCAGAACTGGGAGTTCAAGCTCCCCACTATGAACCATGTTTCCGTCAGGTAGTCCATGTCCTTATTTTTGATGGTAAACCACTTCCACCTAGCGATCCCTAAGTATACTTGAGGATAGGTGTTATCCACCCTCTAATGCTTAATTCGGGCATCATCCTTCCTCTTGTGTTCCATTTGCGATTCTTGAATGTCAATAGTTGCTGCAAGAATATCTTGAGGGGGCAAGGTCTCAGCTCAACAGCGCGGGGAAATAGGTTATCGTTCTGCAAAGGGTTGCGGACGTGTTTATAGATACCCAGGCGCAGGAAGTCTAATTCTTCAGCCGGTATGATATTAGTGTATTTTCTAGAGTAGAAGGAATTAGCTAGGATTTGCTGCATATATCTAATCGCCGGGTGGCGGATGCACGAGCTCTTGGTTTGTCATGGTTCAAAGTCGTCGGACGATATCTCATCCCAAATTAACTTTATCTCCTATGGGACACTACCGAATCTTTTTGGTTGAAACTTTATGCAGTTGAAGCCGTAGATACCCCACAGTTGATTGAAAGTTAACGTGCATGTTTTGCCATCCAAGTCCTTGAAAGTTATAAAACCTCCAGCATTGTTATCACCGTCCCCTTCATCACAATAGATAACTTCCAGAAAGGCCAGGAACATGCACGTCGGCTTCTAGTAGGCTTCATAATTCATGGTAAGCATGTTGGATATCCTCATATCCTCCATTATGTCTTGGACTTCCTGGAGGATACCAAGGGTGCTCAGAGTTTCCGTATCAGGAAATGTCGACCCTGTGAAGTCTAATTGCATCAACCTCCCGTAAATTTCTTCAACTGATGGTCTGTGTGAACTGCTGGGCATTCCTCCTTATGACATTGTACCTGTGACGACCAAGATCAAGTTCAGAAACAAACAGTTAGAGCCAAACTTCAAAAAGACGATTAGAGAAATCAAAATCGCGTATTAGAAAGTTTGGGAACCAAAAGTTCCAAAAATTCAAGAATTCAAGTTAAGTTCGAGCAAACCGAATAGTTCGTGATTGAATATCGTTTCAAAGTTTAGAAAATTTCAAGAATGAAAGAACTGAAACCGATTTGGACGAGGCTTAAAAACTTTGGGAGAATTGGAGAAACTTGAAGCATTCACGAAATCATAAATGTGAATGAGTAGTTCGGAGTGTTTAGAGTGATGAGGAGTTAAGAGGTGAGGGACTCCCTTATATAAGCTCCTTGGTCGAAATTAGTGTGTGGTAGTGAGGAGTGGATGTGTTGTTGAATCATGTGGATTGAGTTTAAAGTGTTGGTATGTGGAGGAGGATTAAAGGTGGTGTATGTGGAGGAGGTTTAAAGGAGGGACAAAAGGGTGATGGAGGTGTAAGTGCTTGTTGGGAAATCTTGAAAAGGTGTGAGAGGACACTTCTTGTCATGGGGTGAGTAGTGGGAAAGTGGGGAAACAAGCCTTGAAGTGAAATTTGGAGTGCTTGGCTCGATGGAATTGAAGTATAGGATGTGGCTCGATCAAAACGTCCAAGGCGGCTCGATGGAAATGTTTAAGGCGGATCGATCGATGGCTCGATGGAATGGAACGTTGGCTCGATTACGCCTCGATTGAGCTCGATGATGTTGCAATGCATTGGCTTGATCAAGCTTTGTGTGGCTCGATCACGTAGTGGGCACGGCTCAATGTTGCTTGTCATGGCTTGATCATGCGTGGCTCGATCGGACCTAAACATTTTGTTCCGAATTGATCAAAAACTTGAGCTAATCCATTGCTCTTCTTATCTCATTGCAAGATGCCCTAAACATATCCCCAAAGTACCTGAGGCACCAAAACCAAATTAAAACTAAAATGCATTAAACTAAGGACTTAAATGAAAAGCATTAAAATTTCATGTGTACAAAGATAGACATGGGACTTCTTCCCAAGTGAGCTTGTTTAAAGTCACTAAGCTTGACTTTCTATGTTAAAATTAGTGACCCTGAGACGGTTCCCCAAGGAGAACCGAGGTCTTTTCTGAAACGAGTATATTATCATTGTGTTGGTTGATTTAGTAGTTCAGCTTCGACCTTTTATCAATTTCCACAGCAAGTATGATTTCTTCACCAGACATGATTTCTTTGATCATGAAGTTCGTAGAGCATTTTTTATTCACATTCCCTATATAGTACTTGAACCTTGTGTTGAGTAGAAATACTTGATCTCTACTCTTGATGTCCATTGTTTGGGTACGAGGCTCAAAACACTTTTCAGAATAGGAAGTGCTTGAAGGTAGTTTCTGGGGTGGGAAACATTCAAGTTGATGCTTGAACTCGGGATTTCCTTTTCTTGAAACCTTCAGATTGTTATCATCAATTGGTATCCTCAATTTTCTGGTTTCTTCGAACTCTGCAGGAACTCTTGCATTTGGTTCTTTAATAAGCCTAAAGGCTTCATGGGGCCTTGGAAACTAGGTCAAATCCTTCTCCAATTCATCCTCAAATGAGTCACTTCTTGAGTTCCCATCCTCATCATTGTTCTCATTCCTTTCCTTGATTGAGAATTGCTGGCCTTGGATTGTAAGCTTCTTCGTCTTGCTCTTGATGATAAAGACCATCTTTGGACCATTTCCTACGTTCAACCTGATGTTACCTTTCTTGACGTTGATCATAGCTCCAACTGTCTCTAAGAATGGTCTTCCAAAGATCAATGGGTCCTTCGGTTCTTCATCCATTTCCAATACCATAAAGTCAGTGGGTATTTCTACATCCCCAATCTTGATGGGTAAGTTTTCCAGGGTGCCAATGGGATACCTAATTGATCTATCTGCCAACAATATAGTTATGTTGGAAGCTTTGAATTTATTGAATCCCAGCTTCTTGGCAGTGGATAAGGGCATTAAGTTGATAGACGCTTCCAAATCACAAAGGCATTCGTTGAAGGTTAAGGGTCTTAGTGATTATGGAAAAGTGAATGAACCACGATCCTCTTGCTTCTCTGTTATCAAAGTGTTGCATTCGATAATTGATTCCAGCACTTCTTGAGTAGTCTCTTCCCTCATAGGTTTCTTAAAGATGTCTGGATATTTTGCCATAATTTCTTTCTTAAAATGTGATGGGAATGGAAATCTTGCAACATAAGGTGGTGGAACGAAATATGTTGCATTCTCCTTTGAAGTAGATAGCTTATTACCATGAACAGATTGTTCACAATTCGTATTTGCAGCTACGTTTAAACTCGAATCCCCCCCCCCAACGTGAATCACATTGTCCTCAATGCAATAAGTAGTGCAAATGGGAGGAAGGTCAGTGGTACTTCCTAGGAAGATTGCATTGACATGAGCATACTCCTTTGGGTTCTGCACAGACTTTCCTGGAAGTTGACCGCTTGTAGAAGCAGAAGTGGATGCAATCTTTCCTTCTAGAGCAGTAACTTTGGAGTTGAGAGTTTCAATCTTCGCATAGATGGTGTTGAATGAAGAATACATCTTATGGTGAAGTTCACAAAACTTATATGATGTCTCCATGACATTATTGGCCTGACCTTGAAGAAGTTGCTGTAACATTGCTTCAATGTTGGAAGGTTGAGCTTGAGATGGGTTAGAGGTGAAACCAGGAGGTGCACCAGCTTGTTGTTGCTGTTGTGGTTGCTGAAAACCACTTTGTTTTTGTTGCTTTTGGAAGAAACCACGATTATGAGTGTAGTTGATGAATGGTTGAACGTTCTTTTGTGGTTGCGGTGGATACACTTGGTCCTGGGGGTTAGCTACGATGTTGCTTTGGTATGAGAGACTAGGGTTGTTGGAGTAGTTAATCAACCCTTTGTTATATCCACTTTGGTTATGTACATAGTTGATCTGCTCTTGTTGGTTAAACTCTCCAGCTTGAATTTGAAGCTGCTCTTCATCAGTAATGAAGTGAACTTGGTGTTGTTGACCCAATAATATCATATCCAACTTCTCATTAAGAGCTTTGATTTCTTTCTTTGTGCTATCATCTGTTGCAGAGCCACCACAAGGTGTGCGATCATAGTCTTCACTATATATCCCATCAGATTGACCAAAGTTTTCTACAAGTTCCCAACCTTCATCAACACTCTTGTTGAGCAAGTTATCGTGGCTTGTAGTGTCAAGCAACATGCGTATCTTTGGTAGAGCAATGCGATAGAGTGTGCTGAGTAGGGATGCCTTGCTGAAACTGTGATGAGGACACTGCATACTGTAGTTCTTGAAGCGTTCCCATGCTTCAAAGAAGGTTTCAACGTTTCGTTGTGCGAAACCAGAGATGTCATTTCTCAATCTTGTTGTACGAGATTTGGAGAATAATTTGGCAAGAAAAGCTTTCTTGCAAGCATCCCAGGTGGTGATTGAGTTCCTGGGAAGAGACTTCTCCCATTGATGTGCTTTCTCTCCCAAAGAGAATGGGAAGAGATGCAACTTAAAAGCGTCCTCACTCACATTGTTGATCTTGGTGAGACTGCAGAAGCGATCAAACTCGTCCAGTTGGTCGAGTGGATCCTCCATAGGCAAAACATGGAACTTGTTCCCATGTACCATTGCTATCAATATGTGCTTGATCTCGAAGTTGTTGTTCTGTATAGCTGGTGAATTGATTCCATGACGCTGGGTGTGAGTGTTCAGGTTGTCACCAGCACCAATAGTGTGCTGGTTATCGCGTTCAACGTTGTCTTCCATTTCCAAATCCAACCTTCTTAAGTGTTCCAAACGTTCTTGTTCATGTCTCGCGCGAGAGTATTCCCTTTCAAGAGCACGAATATCTTCAACGATTGGTATTAAGTCAGTTGGTCATCTGCTTCTCATGTTCATACACAGCTATGCAAGTACCTGAAAACAAAGGAAACAAAGGAAAACAAGGTGAGTATGATAGCAGAAAAGAAACTTGATCTCAAGAGATCCAAAATCCATATTGTAACAAACAAACACCTTATCAGCAACGGCGCCAAATTGATAACAGGTATTTTAGGTATCGATCCCCATTATACATGCGTGTCATTGTAGTATAGATGGGTTGTCAATCCAGTCAGGTGTGATGCTAATAATCAGAATGCAATTAGAACTAATGATTCAAGTTAAATATGAAAATAAGGGTTTACTNAGCAAACATGCGTGAAATAAAAACAAATTCGAAAGTAAGCATGCATAAGTAAAAGGTAAATAGCAAGTGAAACAAAAACAGAGGAATTAAAATGCGTAAGAGATGCAATCAATGGAAAGGGTCCCTAAGGATGGGGTAATTGGGTAGTGTTCCTCCTCAGTCCTCAAACTCCCTAAGTGTCTAACNAGACCTAACTTCCGTTAACGGAACTCTACCTAATAGGCACTACGAACCAATCTACCTAAGCCAATAAGCACCATAAACATCTAATTCCTTAGGCTATGATGTGAAAATCTCTGAAATCACCTTGATCAGGCATTTCATTGAACATTTTTCGGATGTTGAAATGCCTAAGCTCGGATTTCATTGGGTCAGAATGAAATGAGCATTAAGCACAATGAAACATAAGGGATCTATTAAACGATAAAGCTTAGTAACCTAGGAAGAACAAGGAAACAACACTACCCTATTCCATCCTCAAGGAACCTAAGTCACTACTCACTATGCATGTTGGATGCAAAATCAAAGAAACATGAACACATAGCTACTAAGTAAGATATTTAGATCTAAAGTCAAACAACAAAGAACAGACTATAGGAAACCCTAAAACTGGTGCAGAAGACCAAAATGAACATAGATGCATAAGATGAAAATCTAAAACATCAAGAAAACCAACCAAGAAAAGATGAACATCAATGGAACAATAACAAAAAACAGAGGAAATGATCAAACTAAAAACGAGATTAAATGCTTCAAAATGTAAATCAACATGCACTAGATAACTCACAGCCCTAATTTAAGCAGGGAAATGAAGAAAACAGAAGATTAACATAAACTTAAGCAAAATTTGGGTTTGGAACATGCAGAACATCAAGAACAAAAGAGATAAAAACGAAACCTAAGACAAAACCTAACAATGGAAAAAAGAAAGACTGTTTTCCAAATGGAGGCGTTTAGGGCTTTTTATAGTGTTCAAGAAAAGCCTTAAAATGCAAAAAAGACAAAAATTAATCATTAAGTTGGGTCTTGGGTCAGGTTCATCCTGATTTGAAGTTGGTCGGGTCGGATTGCTTGGGCTCAAGCTGAAGGATGCATGCGATCGAGGCGAAGGAATGTTGCGATCGAGCCGTGAAATCGAGGTGGCTCGATCGCGGGATCGAGCCGTGTTGAGTTGCACGCGATCGAGGCGAAGTTAGAGCGTGGTCGAGCCAAAGTTGGATTTGGCTGAGGCGAAATGAGGCTTGGATTGATCACGGGATCGAGCCAGAGTTAACCTGGCTCGATCACAGGATCGAGCCGGAGGATGTTGTGGTCGAGTCGCGGTGGGTTGGCTCGATTGCTGGATCGAGGCGGAGGGGCCTAGAGGAGCTTGATCATGGCGGCCAAGGGGAGATCGAGCCGGGACCAAGGTGAAGGACGGTTTGGCTCGATTGCGTGATCGAGCCGGAGGCCGAGATGCCATCGAGCCAGCTTCGTCTTGGCTCGATGGTTGGATCGAATCCTGACTTGAACTACACTTGATTTGGTTTCGTTCCACCCATTTTCCTTTCCTTCTCCAAATTCGCAAAAACATCCTGAAAGCTCCTCAAAGCTCCTGAAAGTCCTGAAAAATCTCCAAAATGCATGTATATGCAAGTGCTAATGCAAAAATTCCTAAAAATTGCAAACTTGCTAATAACATCTATAGATGCAACATATGTACAACTAAAAGACCCTTAAATGATGCTAAATGACTTTTAAAAATCATAAAAATGCAGAGACATCACTTACTAACACACTTATCCACAAAAGATGACAATATCGTCCATGGACAACAGTGTTGTACTACAACATAAAGATCAAGGAAACACAAAAAGAAGACAACATATTCGTCCACGGCCAACAATATTTGTATATTACCAGAACATTGTTGTTCGTTGCTAATTTACTACAAACATAAAAAAACTAATCTCCAGTCAATAAAAACATAGAAACTTTAAATGGTTCATTACTTACTAACTTTTCCACACATATCTAGAGAGCATAAATGCAAAAAAAAATCAAAGAAAAATTAAAAAATTAAAAAAGCACCATTAATGTATCTCGATTCTATATATATATATATATTATTTTACGAAAGCGTTGCCATAATCGAAAGGCAACATTAGTATTTTATTTTTTTGATGCATGTAAAATATGGTATATGGTATACAAGAATGCTATTGGTATTCGTGAAATTTTTGGCAATGACTGTAATTTTTTTGGTGATACATAAGTATTTTATCTTTTAAAAACCAATCAAAATATAACAAAATTACACTTCCACATGTTCAATGTAAAATTTGGTTCCATTTGACAGAAAGAAAAAGAAAGAAGTAGTAAAATTTGGGTTCCAACTCAAAAAAGTATGTGGCCTAATATATTAACAAAGTGAATATCTATAAACAAATTCTATTGTTATTACTGTTAGAAACATTTGCGGTTTTCGGTTGAAAGTAAAATCAAAGAAATACTTGAATTTTTAACGTTAAAACTATATTTTTCTTATGGAGAAATATTTTTTAGATAAAAAGAAATAGCTCTCCGCACAATTTGATCATTCCTCCATAACAAATTTATTTCTCAAAAACATCTCAACTTTTATGAGTGTCAGCTTGTCGGATTCAGAGTAGATAACAAATCCAACCTTTCTCACCAAAATCACATAGATCATATTTTTTCATGTATGGCACATGTTTCATATTGTTAAGTCTTATTCCTTTTCCAAAAGTCATGACACTTCCACGGCCGCCAATTTTTGGAATGTCATGTTTCCCATAGACGACTTTTCTTCGGTCTTGCTTTGTTAATCGGTATTGAACATTGCCCTATCAGTGCAAATATTAGTTGTGGCACATGTGTCATACCACCATTTTGTTGGGTTATCTTCAATCATATTAAATTATGTGACCACTGTTGGAATATAAGACTTATAAATAAAGAAATAACTCTTCTTTATTAGATTTAGG
>OVBE01004577.1:0-23631 GCA_900406425.1 Iberis pinnata | reverse complement strand
AATTCGTTTATGATTTTTATATCGTTTATCTCGATTCGTTATTTGCGGTTCTAACACGTAATTCAATAATATTTTTTATCATTTATGACCAATATCTAGTTAGTTTTAACTTTTAAAACTTATAAAATACGAGTGATTAGGATGAATTCCGGAAAACTATAAAAAATATTAATGACATTACAATTTACAAACTCTAAGCCAGTCGATAAGTATAGATTTTATAACCTAAAATCCTTTTATCGTCATTTGATGTTATTTAATACTCTATCTGATTTTAATTAGTACTAGTTTTTTTTAACTTTATACACATATTAAAAAGACACAATAGTTGTTAATATAAATACATTGTTTTTAAAATTAAACCATTATCTATAAATTTAAACCAATAGTATTGTAATAAATTTAAATTTTCTCAAGTAATATGGTTTGAAATTTAAATTTACAATTAAAAATACATTGAAAACTTAAAACATCTAGTATTTTCTAGAAAACATATATTGAAACTAAAACATAAATTATTAAAAAAAAAACAGAGAGTACATTTATATTCAAAACAATTACGGAAATCGATTCAGTAGAAATTTAATATCCGAAACCAAAAATCTAAACATGGTTACATAATATATTAATGTACATACTAAAAAAGGTTAAAGAGATAAAATATAAACTAACTAGGAAAAAATGAAAAGGACGAAACATTTATCGAAACATATCCTTGAAATCAATCAAGTGGTCTAGGTCAGGGATCAATTCCCTTGAGTGCGAAATTATGAAATCATTTTCTTTTGACCAATCGAAAATAGATCGGTGAATTGACTATTCGACAGTATTACTCACTCTAATAAAATAAAGAGTATCGATTCCTAATTTTCCTAGCTTACCAAAAAAATATATACATCCTTGAAATTTCTAAACGATCAAACTAGGTGATGAAAAATATTGAAGTCGACCAAAACCTACGAGCTATATTTAGGATTTATTGAGTTTTTAGTAACTTTAACTTCTTAATTTTTTGATAAAAGTAACTTTAGTAACTTTAACTTGTAAAGGGTTATGTTTGTATATATATATTGTTTGATAATAGTATAGAATTGATAGGAAGAACAAGTTGGTGCAAAGAAAATGTGAAGTACATCACATGTGAATAGAGGCCACGTACTCAGAATCTGTAAAGAAGGCCAGCAGAAAAGCTGCTAAAAAGGTTTGGACGGCTGAGATAACCCCAGTCAGTGGGTCCTATTTTATTGCATTATTTATCCCAAAACGAACCAAAAGTATGAATAATGCATAATGTATATTATAAAGAAAGAATTCCAAAATGGATGAATATGATGTTTACAAGATTTTAAATTTTAGGCAGAGGTGAAAACGAATTAGGTTTCTTAGGATTCAGTCAATTCGGTCGGTTAAAGAAATTTGTTGTAGAATGGTCATAGGTCCAGATCCTTAAGCTTAGATGATGTCTCGTGTGTAAGTTCAATTACAAAATATTATTATTTATTTTTTAAAATTATTTTTGATATTTTAAATTTAAATCTATTTTGTAACATAGTGAAAATTAAAAATATTATTATGTTAAAAATATTAAACTATATTCTATTTTTTATCATGTTAAAGTTTTTAAGGTGAAATTTATTATTAACTTTATAAATTAAATTATTATTTTAAATATTTTAAAAATAATATTTACTCTATATTTTTTGTTATATCCGATGTGGTCCAAATATGAATGCGATAAAAAGAAATTTATGTTATAAAGTATATTGTTACATTTAAAATTTAGAAATATAAAATATTCTTGTATTTTGTTATGTTTTATTTGATTATTGATTTTAACCAAAAATATTGAATTAATCAAAATAAAATTTTTAATTAGATGTCTAAATAAAAAATTTTCTATTATAATTTATCATTTTTTAGTATATCTATATTATGCTATTAGTATACTACTTATTTTTACATTTGATGTGAGTTATTTATAAAAAATAGATTATGTAATATATGTCCGAATTTTTAAATTTAAATAATAATATATGTAGAAAAATGTATATATTACTAATTTAACATTATATAACTATTAGTTTTCATTTTCAATAAAAGTATGAAACTAGTACGTAGAGAATATATTATATATATAAAATGAAACTAGTACGTAGAGAATATATTATATATATAAAATAAATGGATACACAAGCTTACTTAAAAAATACCATTAAATATGTCAATTTAAAGGAAAAAAATTACAATAAGGAAACTAGAAGTTTTGAAATAAATTTTTAAAAATTATGGTACCGCCACATAAAGAAATTAGAAATTCTAAAATAAATAAAAAGAACTCGAAAAATTATGGTGATACCACATAAGCAAACCAATTAATTAAAATAAATAAAAATTCTAAGAAACGTGATGTCGACACGTAGGAATAAAATGTTCCTCTTTTAATATTTGAAGAATTTAGGAAGTTTTTTTTATATATGAAATATGATCAATAACTAAATGATATAATACGAAATCTCACATCTATAACCAGGGGCGAATGTACGTATAGAGAATTGGGGCAAGTGCACCCAACTTATTTTAAGAAAATACATATAATTTTAATTAAATTTAATTAGACATTCAATAAAATAACACATAAATCCTTATTTTTTGTTAATATAACATTTGTGCCCCCAACAAAAAAAGGTTCCTATAACTAAATTTTTTGAAAAATATAAATATATTTTTTTGATGATTTGATCAATGCCATGCCACGATTAAAATGCTTTTAAATGAGCTATACAAAATGTACATTAATTTTATTTAGAGATGCGAATTATAAAGAAAACAAAACAAAAATATCAATAGATGGTGATCTGATTGTGTTGAATGAATATTAAAAATTAAGTCAGTCATATTTGGAAAATATGAATTACATCATAAACAAAGAATTATTAATGGTTAAGCCCATACACTAAAAAAAGTGTTCACCAAAGATTTTGAATTTCTACCTTTATTTTCTGTATAATATATCTTACTCTATTTAATTCAAATTAATATATATAGACGTGACGGAAATATTTATATCGTAGATCTGAAAAATAGTTGTAAATAATCCACTTTGGTGTCTCAATTATGATAAGCTCCCCATGTCTTGAACATGTGTAACGCTAAAGCTGAACAAAAAAAAGAAGGATATATGTCTTTAGAATTATATATTTGATATAAGGTTAGTCCAACACTAAGAAGATTTCAATTGGATGGTAGCTCATATTATAACATTATGTTTTGAAAAAGAAAAGAATCTCTTTATAGCCAATTAGTTGGCACTTGAAACTTGACGGTGATGTACGTACATTTACGGGATCTCTCGTCAAAATTAGTGGAACATTGAAATAAGTTAATCGGAAAGGGTCCAACTTTTTAGTACATTGCCTAACTCGTCGCTTTACACCCCAACATAATAGTTGGAAGGTATCTAAGTTCTATTGTGTGATTGTGTTTTCTATATTTTTGGATCACAACAAAATTTAGTATTCGTATAATAAGTGACTATATTCAAATTCTGGTAACATAAGTCATAATAAGCCACTTGCTCCTCTTCTTTTGCAATACAAGCTTGGTGAAGGTAATTTGTTGCAACACTCGAGAGTAAAGTTTTATAGACAAATAGTAGTAAGTTACTGTCCAAGCGAGGGATCGTTGTTACTAAAGAACCCACTTCTACATGATTATAATAGCATTTATATAGGAAGTTAACAAATTCCCTCGTCTTTTTATTATAAAAGATTTCAATAACATATTCATATTGATACACCAATTTCTTTTCACCATGTTCCCTGCAAATAAAGAAAAGATAATTAACAAGCAAGAGAACAAAACTAACTTTAACTACATAACAATTTACCTATGTTTCAAGAATCTCATAGAGAAGTTTTTTTAAAAAGTGATCAAAGGCATATTACCTGTGAAAGCGCATCAAGGCAGTGAAGGTACGATCTTCCCTGTGCAAGTTCCAAACCCAACATTGTAACCATCACCCTACATCGGTTTAATCATGACCGTCATTTTATTAACAAGTGTTAACCGAAATATTATAAGACCAATTCATAATCATCTAAAATTGCTGTGAAAGTTAAATGACACAATTCAAGCAGAATCTGTGTTAATTAGGCTCATAAAGAACATTACCTTGCATACACCTGAGAAGGTGACTTGGTCTCCGTCTTGAAGAAATGTCTGAGTCGTTCCGTTCACTGATAGAGGCTTCTGTCCATTCCAAGTTAACTCAAGTAGGCACCCATATGAATCTGGCTCCTGTGTTAAATTATCAGGAAACAAAGATCGTTCTTGTTATATTTTCTTAGCTATTAACTGATAAAAGCAGACGAGAGAATCGGTTAAAAGGAGAGTTTACTGGTCCACTTATTGTTCCGGTTCCTAGGAGATCACCAGGCCTTAAGTTGCAACCATTGACGGTATGGTGAGCTAGCTGCTGCGTTACGGTCCAATATCTGTCACAATTAGTTAAAAGAGTGTAAGCTAAATGGTTATATCTATATGGAAGAATTGGGTTAAGAGATTTTAAACTGAAAAGGGAACTCACAAATTCTGGAAGTTGCTCTTCGTTATTACAGAAGAATCATCTTTGCCAGAAGGTTTAAGTTGAACCTATAAGAGGAGAAGAGCAATGTTTCGATGTACTCCACCATAAACTTTTGCTGATAATAAAAAAGAAAAAGTCAACTCCAGGGGTAATTTTGAATGCTACCTCCAAGGAGATGTCGTAATTTACAGATACTTTCTCATCCAGATATGGCAATGGAGGTGGATCCTGCAACAAGCTTAAGTTGTTGAATCAGAGATTAAGTGACTTAAACAGAAAGTGACTAGTAATCAAGTACCAACCTGCTTGGGAGCTTGACAACCGAAAGGTTCAAGTGCATCTAACGTAACAATCCAAGGGGATATCGTAGTCCCTAGGACACAACAAAACAACATTTATTAAAGTTCTTTGCTCATATACTCCAACTAGAGAACATGAAAGAAAGTGGCTAAAGCCAAATATCAAGCTTGACTACTAGTTCCTCACCAAAACTCTTCCCCAAGAAAGGCCCCAGAGGCACATACTCCCATGCCTGAATATCCCTAGCTATAACAACAAACATATCATAAATTCCAGTCAAGCACTCAGGTTAAAGATGATTCAGAGAAAACTATAGCTAAGTGATTACCACTCCAGTCATTCATCAGTAAAAGACCAAATATATGATCAGCTGCATTGTTCACGTCTATAGGTTTTCCCAACTCATTTCCTGGACCAACCACAGCAGCCTGAATATCATATGACAAAACGAGGTTATAATTTATTTTGGAGTTGTCGATGGTGTTATGCTTAACTAATACCAAATAGCATCAACCAAGCCATTCTAAAACAAATCCACATGAATGAGGCATCCAATGCTTACCATTTCAAGCTCAAAATCAAGTTTCTTTGAAGGTCCAAAGTATGGTGCAGAGTTTCCTTGTGGATGGCCCTGTCCTCTGAGTTAAAGCAAAACAAGCAAGGTTCTGATTTAGCATTTCATGATATAAAGTTTACATGAAATCTCACAATCGTAACAACTACTTTAATTGCCAAAGCATGAGCTTGCATGATACATGAATTGAATTCATGTGTGCTATGTGAGTTCTAACCACCACTCTCAGTAAATACAGCTAATAAGAAACAATTCCTAACCTCGGTCTAACAATGTCAGTCCCAGAGATGACAATAGATGATGCCCGTCCATGATATGCAATTGGAAGACGAAACCTGAAAACATGGAAATGTCATATAAATTTGCAGAGTAGGCCTTTCAATTTAACCAATTCACCAAGAAACTCTCAGCTCAAAAGTAACATTAATGCACCAATTTGGGTTTATCGGATTCTGAGGCCCACGAAAGATAAGCCCGCAGTTCTTTGCATGATGCATAGATGCAAAGAAGTCTGTATAGTCTCCAATCACCATAGGAACACTCATTTCCACTTTACACTGCGATCCGCAACAACAAAAAAATGACGAAAGTTAGTAATAGATCTTCAAACAAGCTCCATCGCCTGTTTCAAGAACAGTTTTTCACACTACTCACCATATCAAAGAACGATTTTTTCCTCAAAACATCATTATCTCGTAAGGTGGGTTCATTAGCTGCATCAAACCATAACAAAAACCTTGAAGTGCAAAAAAAAAAAAAAAATCTGCATAGTCCAAATAGTTGATAGGATCAAACCAAGCGTACATGACAAGAGTCTTTGAAGAGTAGAACGTGCTTCCTTCCACGCAGGCCGTCCCATGGCCATGAACTTATTCAGATTAGGCTGTAAGCAGAGCACATAAACTAAACATCAACAGCAAAACAACCAAACAAAAAAATAAAAACAGAATCTTAAGTTCCTCTGAGAACATCCTAAAGAATAGCATAATCCCTGTAGAACAGAATTTATCCTTGTCACAAAATGTGAGCAACAAACTCAACACTAATGATTTGCAAAAGTTCAAATTAGTGACATTACTCAAAACTGTACCACTTAATTAACTGAAGCACCGAGTAACTGAATAGAACAACGGATATTTTGAGCTAAACAGGATTTATTGATTCAGTAAATAATCAATCAGGACGATAGTTGGTCGATGACGCAACCTAAAATTACTCATAAACTTATCTATACAGCAACCATACTTGACCATGGAGCAAACTATAGATTCGATCAAATTCAAATACCAATTCAAATTCATCCATGCCTAAGTTCTCAGGGCACTATATAGTAATTCGAACTAACAGGAATCCGAGAAAAACCTGAAGGAAGCAATCAGCATCCTTGAGAATCGGACCATCGAAAAGTCCAGCTTCGGAGATTGCCGAGAGGTCCAAAACGAAATCGCCGATAGCGACCCCAGGACGTGGCGTTGAGTTCGAATCCGGCTTGAAGACACCATAAGGGAGGTTCTGGATAGGGAAGTGCGAGTCTGGAGCAACATCGACGAAGGACTTGAGTAAAGCCATAGAGAGTTATCAACGTATGATCCTCAGGCGAAGTTTACCAAGCTAACCACAAATTCGAGTATACAGAGATAAAGAAAGGACAGTTATCGAAGTGGTAGCTACCGTTCTTGGGATGATGACTGGGAGCTGACGTCATATATATATTTTTGCAACATAGGAATTTTGTTTCTTTCCAAAAGGAGTGTATATTTGAATGTAATTTTACAAAATACAAAAAATGATTTTATGATCTAAAAATAAAACATTCCCAATATTTAAATTTATGATGTTTTTCGAACAAAATTACTTTTCTGAAATTTTATATAACTGAGATTTTTAAAATTAAAACTAAAAATATGATATTTTGAGAATTTTCCTATTTTAATGTTAGGATTTATACAGATGATTTTCAAAACAGCATATATACACATATAAAAGATGGTTAACAGAAGGATAAGCTATAAACTACATACTCCATTGCTGCTAATGCAGCACTGTGTTATGGGAAAAAAGAAACAAAATATTCCAAAAGAAAAGATATGGAAAGAAAAATAACTCGAATGTATTTTTTACATCAACCAAACACACAAATTAAAGTCTCGCAGCCAAAAGAATATAATTGTGAGTAATCAATCGTTAATCATATGGCAGTGCATTTTTTTACTCAATGGTTTGAAACTAGTAGTAAGACGGAGGAGGTGGAGACGCAGACGACGCATCCGAGTAGGAAGGAGGAGGTGGTGGTGATGATGAATATGAATATTTAGGAGTTGGTTTGTAACTCGGTGATGCTTGTGGAGGATGACCTTCGTTACAAGGCTTTGGTGGAGGAGGAGACTGACTTGGTGAATAATAATAGTTCTCACTCGATGGTGGAGGACTTGGTGTTGGTGATGGGTAGTAAACAGGTGATGGTGGTGGCGGACTTGGTGTTTCGGAGGGATAGTAAACCGGTGATGGTGGAGGTGGACTGTTTGTTACTGGCGGATAGTATACTGGCGATGGTGGTGGGGGACTACTTGTTTCTGGTGTATAGTAGTACACTGGTGGTGGTGGTGGACTGTATGTTACTGGTGGATAGTATACCGGCGGTGGTGGTGGTGGTGAGCTATATGTCACTGGTGGATAGTATACCGGTGGTGGTGGTGGAGAGCTTTGTGTTTCCGGTGAATAATAGTATGACGGTGGTGGTGGACTTTGTGTCACGGGTGCGTAGTACACAACAGGTGGTGGGGGTGGAGATGAGTATACGTAAGGCGGAGGTGGAGGAGATGAGTATACGTAAGGCGGTGGAGGTGGAGATGAGTATACGTAAGGGGGTGGTGGAGGAGATGAGTATACATAAGGCGGTGGTGGAGGAGAAGAGTATACATAAGGCGGTGGTGGAGGGTAAGCTCGAACAGTAGGCGACATCTTGGATGAAGGTGGTGGTGGGGGAGAGTATGCTCTGTCAGTAGGCGACATCTTAGAATATGGTGGTGGCGGTGGAGAGTATGCTCTCACGCTAGGCGACATTTTGGAAGATGGTGGTGGTGGCGAAGTGTAAATGTAAATTGGTGGAGGAAGTGTACGGAACTCAGGTGACATCTTGGACCTCGGTGGTGGTGGAGAGAAGATGTTATAACATCCAAACTTACTGCAATCAACAACACGAGTGAGCGCAGATAAACACTCTTTAGCTGATCTTTGATGAGCTAAACCGGTGATACAGTTCATTGAGCCGTTCACTGCAGCATCCGCTGCTGATAAAGCTGCGCATATAGGAGCCCGACCGGTGAAGAAGTTGGAAGAGTAAGTGAAGTTCTCAAGGTTGGGAAGCTGGCAGATACTTGCAGGAATGACTCCGGCAAACTCATTGTCAGCCACGTGAAGCTCTTCTAAGCTCTTCATGTTGCCGATGCTAGACGGTAACAGACCAGTTAGTCTGTTTGAACTGATGTCGAATACCGTCACTTTCTTTAGGTTTCCGATCTGAGGAGGTAAACAACCGGTCAAGTTATCGTTAGAGAGGATAAGCTCGTTGAGTGTCTTCCCCATTTCACCTATACTTCCCGGGATGCATCCTCCGAGATCATTGTCTGCAAGAACCAAAGCGGAAACTGGGGAATTCCCCATGTTCTCGGGAATCCCAAACCGAAACCGGTTATGGTTCAAGAATATAGCGTCAAGCTTTCTGTCAAAGAGCTTTGCCGGGATCTTGCCTTCAAACTCATTGTAACGGAGATCCAAGAACTTAAGGGAAGGCAGAGAGAGGACAACCTTAGGGAACTTACCCACAAATCGGTTGTTGCTTAGATCAAGCTCGTGAAGAAGCTTCATACGGTTGAATGTGAGAGGGACTTCACCACAGAAACGGTTTGAATTGAGATGGAACAGAGCGAGATCACAGAGAAGACCAAGTTCGGCAGGCAAGTAACCAGCCATGTCAGCGTGGTTAAGGTCAATCCCTGCAACAACTCGTGTTTCCGGGTATGAATTAGGAGAAGGAGCACAGTAGATTCCATTGTAGGAGCAAACATCTGATCCCTTCCAATTGGCTGTGAAGTTGAAAGGGTCAGATAAGATTGCTTTTTTCCATGATTGAAGAGCTATGTAGGCTATGCGTAGCTTTGGATTCTCGAACTTGAGTTTCGGGTCTACTTTGATATGACTGCCCAAGACGCTTTCATCATCGCCATCTGCTTTGATCTGTAAGAGACAAACGGAAGAGAGCAACAGGAGGAAGAAGAAAAGAAGACGAAGAGGAGGGAACAACATCTTTTATGGGCAAGAAACCCACTTTTACTATTTGTGACATCTAATATCTCTATGTTCTCCATCTTTATAAAACAGTTTAGAAAGTCCAAAGTCATATCTCTTTCTCTCTCTGCAACTTTCCCTTTTTTTTTTACTGAATATGTCAATTTAGTGACATGTTTACACGTTGAGGGAAACGTAGAGGAGGCAAAAAGAGCTGACCTTTGCGCAAATATCAAACCATCGTCAGGGATTTTCTCAAACTTGGATGCACGTTCCTAGAAAGTCTCTGATGTTAAACAATAAAATATTCATCCGTCAACGTTTAATCATATAAAGTTCAACTACAGAGTTAAATAATGTTGATAACTTAAAATGACATTATTGCACGATCTATGTAATAGAAGCGGTCAAAGAAAGACAAAACCTGAACGCACGACCTAATGGGAACATCTTGGACGCATGTCTGTCATAAATATGTGTATATTTTATCATCATTCCTTAGATCTTTCAATGAACATGCCAAGTTTAATCCTATGATTAAGAGTTGCTCACCAGTTAGTAACTATTCCAGGTGTGAGCTACAGGACTCCAAGTCGATATCATCTTCTGGTTTGTAAAATAATCCGAATATCATGATCCATCTCCCTGTTTTGATCCTTTAGTGTTTTGAAAGCGATAGATCTTTCACAAATGAACAAGAAATCTTTATAGAGACATTTAGAAATAAGTGACTCCCTGGTACAAGATGATGTGGTGAGAGTCCAGCTGGCTGGAAAAACATCAAACACGGAAGATATAATCATTAGTAGGTAATGCATTCATCTGATTAGACAAACTTTAAAGAACATCAAAAGATATATGTATCTTCCCTATAAAATGAGGTCACATAACAAGGTTAAGTAAAAGAAAATCTTCCATGGGTTGATATCTCACTTTTAAGCAATGTATCAGACTATCAGTTTTTAAATAAGCAAAGTTCATGTTCAAGTATTTAGCCTGCTTTGTAGATTGATTCAAGGCTATGCATAGACCCCTAAAAGACAAAGCAGTGTCCAATATTGATTAGAAGGACTATATATCAAATACTCTCTAGAATTGGAATAATAAAGCAAACTACAACATAAGTGGAAACTCTTATTGTCCTTGAATATCTTTAGCTATAAGCCTATAACATCCAACATTTTAGAAACTCGACCAAGCTTGATCATGGTAAAGATTAAACAAAGAGATGATGATAATGAGAGCAATTTTGACAATGATAGGTACAAGATTATGTGTTGTCAATCAAAGAATCTATGCTATATTAAAAGGATTGATTCTTACCAAGTTTATGATAACAAATTAACAACAGACCGGGAATGAGGAACGAAGACAACAAAAATTTCAATAAATATCTTTAGCTATAAGCCTATAACATCAAACATTTTAGAAACTCGACCAAGCTTGATCATGGTAAAGACTAAACAAAGAGAATGATGATAATGAGAGCAATTTTGACAATGATAGGTACAAGATTATGTGTTGTCAATCAAAGAATCTATGCTATATTAAAAGGATTGATTCTTACCAAGTTTATGATAACAAATTAACAACAGACCGGGAATGAGGAACGAAGACAACAAAAATTTCAATAAATATCTTTAGCTATAAGCCTATAACATCAAACATTTTAGAAACTCGACCAAGCTTGATCATGGTAAAGACTAAACAAAGAGAATGATGATAATGAGAGCAATTTTGACAATGATAGGTACAAGATTATGTGTTGTCAATCAAAGAATCTATGCTATATTAAAGGCGATTGATTCTTATCACATTCAAGCTCAAAATCGAAGTTTATGATAACAAATTAACAACAGACCGGGAATGAAGAACGAACACAACAAACATTTCAATCAAATCGATGATGGAACACTCAATTCAAAACTCAGAGTTCTATAAAGGCAGATAGTTGACTTCTGGCACCAAATTCAGAACTAATCACCAATTCCATTTATGACTATTTGATAACAGTGTTCAAGCACGTTACAATGATATTCATGCTTTCGAAAAACTAGCAAGATCATTACCACAAAACCTACTCGACATTCGCTTATCAAAGGGGAAAAAACACCCAAACCTGTAGGAAGCCACCGGAATCTTAGAGGATCGGAAACGAATCAGAATTCCCGCGTACTGAGGGCTTACTGGATTTGTCAGCTGCGTGGTGGCTGGACGGAGAAGAGAAACGGAGTATAGTTTGCCGGAAAACAATTAGTCGTCGTTTTCAACTCCGGAGAATAAATCTTTCATCGTCTTTTTGCAGGTTTACAAATTTATCTGGGCCTTAAAGATCGGCCCATATTTTAGTTACCAATTTAGGCCCACATAAACATTTTCTTCGATCTCCTTTAAATGGTGAAATAGTTTTAAAATGATTAATACGAAAGCCTTTGTGATTTTTTTTAAATAAGAACAAATCTAAAATAAAGAGTAGTTTCATCACGTGTAATGGATAAGCCTATACGAATTAATATATTCAACAACTTCATGAACAACTTAAAACAAAACTAATGAAACCTTAGATACGTCGAACCTAGTCAATTTTACGGATTCATTGAACTTGGACGTATTTTTGACTTAACTCTACTTCTAGTTTCCGCGTCAGAAATAGAAACTGTGAAAGATCTAACCGCAAATCGCCACGTGGCGTTAAGTNAAAAAAAAACTTTTTAACGGACGTTTTTTTTTTTTTTTTTCCATCAATATAATTTCATTCATAACATATCGTTGTTTACAAGCATCAGTAAGTCATATGAACAGATATCGTTAATATAAAAATCAAAAGGACTACTAACAGCTAGCTTTGAAAGGTAGTCAGCGCACGTATTCTGTGAACGTGGACAAAATTGGAAAACACAATCTGTGAATCGAGATCCCCAAAACTGAACTGTTCGTAGATAATGAGCTAGCCGCATGTAGGATGTTTGTGTCTGAATCAAAGATAGGATGGTCTTATTATCCCCTTCAAAAATGACCTTCTTGTAGCCTAAATGATGTACGCACTGTAGAGCCCAGAGAAGTGCCGTCAATTCTGCCTCTTCAACAGAGTGTCTTCCAGCATACCGACAGTGACCATATCGAAGGATCCTACCTAAATCATCACGTAGAATCCAACCCAAACCCGAGGGCGAAACTCCTAATGTATGCGAGGCATCGAAATTACATTTCACCCATTGTGATGGAGCCGGGACCCAAGATGATATTGATGGGGAGATAGGAGCCTGAGTTGAAGGATGAGCGGTAGGTCGTATCATCGGGGAATTCCACTCACAACTGGCACTAGATATTCGTTCACAAATATCTGGAACGCCAATAGTGGTACGGGAAAAAACCAAACTATTACGTGACTTCCATAAATACCATAGTGCCCAAAAGGCACTAATTGAACTTGGTGAAAGTTGATATTCAGACAATATAAAATTGCCTAACTTTTCAACTTTCGAGGAGAAGGAGAGATGTGGAGGACAAAGTCTATCTATTGTAAACCCTAAGTAACGCCAAACCTGAACGGCATATGGACAACCGAAAAAGATATGGTCCGAAGTTTCAACATGCAAGCAGCATCTGGGGCAAAGTTGATGGCTGATAATATGTCGGCGATATAAATTGCCGAGAGTAGGTAAGATGTCTGACGTTGATCGCCAAATGAAGTGTTGTAGCTTCGGTGGAAGGGGTAGTTTCCAAATCATCATTGCCAAAGCGGGTTGATCCAATAAAGGCGGCGAATTTTCGGACCCGGCTGTGCCCAATAAACCTTGCGTAGCTAAACGGTATCCTGAACGTACGGTATAAGCACCGTGTGGAGTATAATGCCAGAGGTATCGGTCTGGTGTTGGAAGTGGAGGGATAAATAACTTGCGAATCAGCGGCCGGTCAGCAGATTGAATATAATTAGTTAATGCGTCTTCATCCCAAGTCTTTGTATCAGAATTGATTAAAGTTGAAACCGGTTGATGACGATGATGATCGTAGATTATCGATGCTGGACGTGGGGGTATTGTCGGTAACCAAGGTTCATACCCCATTTGGATCGAGTCTCCATCGCCAAGGTCCGCACGTAGTCCTAGTTTCAATAATTCCCTACCATGACAAATTGACCGCCAACCGAAGGAAGAACTGCCCCCTACCCCAGCATTAAGGAAACTGCCATGCTTAAAATATCGTGCCCTTAAAACCTTGGATAACAAACTATGTGGCTTAGTTAAGAGATCCCACGCTCGTTTCCCCAGGAGTGCTTGGTTAAAGTGACCTAGATTACGAAAATTGAGACCTCCAAGTGCCTTTGGAAACTGTAGTTTAATCCAGGATAACCAAGACATTCCTCGACGATCAGGTGCAGTACCCCACCAAAATTTGGACATGGTAGAATCTAGTTCATTGCAAATAGACAACGGTAACTGAAAACAATTCATCGAATAAACAGGCATTGCTAAAGCAACACTTTTCAGAAGAGTCTCTCGCCCTGCTGGAGTAAGATACCGACATTGCCAACCCGAAACACGCTTACGCACCTTCTCCACTATATAGGAAAATAATTCACTCTTTTTGCGCCCAAACTGTTCAGGCAGTCCCAAGTAACGTCCAATTCCACCAACATTTGCAATATGTAGTGTTTGTTGAATAGACAAACGGGTATGAGGGTAAACCTTTTGGCCAAAGCAGATTGTAGATTTATCGAAATTAATCACTTGACCCGAAGCCTCGCCATATACCTTCAATAGATCCGATAAAGCCTGTGCATTGGCAATATCCGCCTTTAAGAAAAATAAAGAATCATCAGCGAAGAACAGATGAGTTATCGTAGGCGCTTGGCGTGCTATCGTGATCCCAGTAATCGTGCCATCCATGGCCGCTTGATTTAGGAGTCCACTCAAAACATCAGCGCATAGGATAAAGAGATAGGGAGATAATGGATCTCCCTGTCGTAAGCCACGTTGTGGCTGAAAATATCCATAAGGGGATCCATTGATCAGAACAGAAAAAGATGTAGTTGTAACACATTGTCGAATCCACGAAATCCATTTATCAGCAAAGCCCTTGCGGTGGAGAACCATTTCCAAAAAACTCCACTCCAACCGATCGTAAGCCTTGCTCATGTCAGTTTTAACACCCATGTAGTTCGTTGAAACTGAGCGATTAGTACGTAGTGCATGGAACATTTCATGTGCGAGGAGAACATTATCCGTTATTGAACGACCGGGAATAAATGCAGCCTGAGCGTCGGAGACGAGTGATGGTAAAAATTGTTGCAAGCGATTAACCAGAACCTTTGAGACCACTTTGTATAAGACATTGCATAGACTAATAGGTCGGTAGTCATTCATAGTTGTTGGCGTATCTATCTTCGGGATAAGACAAATGTCCGTATGATTCCACTGAGAAGGCATTATACTTGTCATAAAGAAAGACCGAACTTCTTTAATGATGTCCGGCCCAACAATGTCCCAATGCTGTTGATAAAACCTAGCAGTGAATCCGTCGGGACCTGGTGCTTTTGTCGGGCCAATAGAGAATAAAGCATTCTTGATTTCAGCATCGGTAACCATTGCAGTTAAATCTTGATTCATAGCAGAGCTAACACAAGGAGTCAAAACATCGGTTATATGTAAGCTTGAGGACAGGGTTGAACTGGCAAAGAGTGTTGAAAAGTAATGTTCTGCAAGATTGCCGAGGTTACTACTACCACGAACAGGAACCCCAGAATCATCGAAAAGCAGCACCATTCGATTCCGAGCACGTCGATTACGTGTTGTAGCGTGAAAGAATTTAGTATTTCGATCCCCAGCTTGTAACCAATGAGTCCGACTCTTTAAATGCCAATACTCCTCTTCCCGCCTATACGCATTGGATAATTTCCGTCGGAGTTCGTTCACAACTGTTGTGGAAACCAAAGAGTCACGTGTCGCAGTGTCAATTTCCTGACGGAGACTAAGAATCTCCTGTTGAGAATTATGGATATGAGTGGAACGCCAGGACGAAATTGCATGTCGACAGTGTTTTATACGGTCCATGATGGAAGAGGTTTCCAAGGGGCCACGCCAACCAGTAGTAACTGCATTCCTGAAGCTATCCAAGTGCTCATAACGGCCATCATATCGAAAGAGTTTGTGGCCATGGTCCATGCTATCACGGATGTGAACAATCGCCGGGCGATGGTCCGACTCGACCAGATCAAGGTACGTAGTTGACGAAGCCGGAAAATGAGAGAGCCATTCCTCGTTGCTAAACACACGATCGAGCCAACTCTCGACCGTATACGAGTGGCGTTTTCCCGCCCATGTCATATTATTACCACTGAAAGGTAAGTCGGTGAGCCCACAATTATGGACCATATTACGGAAATCTACAAAGGTCCAAGGTTCCCTTAAACGACCACCCCGAGTTTCAGAAGATGTTAGGATGTCATTGAAATCACCGTTGAGTAACCATGGTCCAATGCGAGTTAATGCAATACGTTGTAACTTTTCCCATAATATATGGCGGTATTGGCGATTTGGGTGGCCATACACAAAGGAATAGAAAAACGAAATTCCATTAAAAGAAACTTTACAATCGATCATTCTAGCATCCATAGAAAGAACCNACCCCCCCCCCCCCGACCTAATGGTGAAACACACTTAACATTATCAAAGTGAAGACGTGATGCCAAATCGCGAACGATATCATCGGAATTCTTCGTTTCCACCAAAAAGAGTATGTCCAAAGAATAACGTCGAGTTATTCTTTTGAGGCGTCGAACTACCGTAGACTCTTTCAAACCACGGCAGTTCCAAAATGCCGTATTCATTGGGAATCCGGTGGATTAGGGTCCACCGTGCCCTTAGTAGCATTTTCACTTTTAACATCGCAATTAGAACCCGATGGACCAGCATCCATCTGTTGATTTGCCCAATACCAATGACCATGAACATCAGTTGTACTGCGACGTTTGCGGTACACCACCTCGTGCCGATCCTCATCATCAACAAATTTCCGACTAAGAAAATAATGCTCCTTTACTAAAGAGAATAGAAAAAACTAAAAAAAGTAAAAAAAAAATGAGTGGATATGTTTATACCGAATTTGAAAATATAAATATTACTCCCTCCGTTCTAAAATATAAAATGTTTTAGAAAATTATATATGTTCCAAAATATAAGATGTTTTTGTACTTCTATGCATATTTTAAACCTATTAAATAGTCTACATCCAATAATAAAATGTCAGTTTTTTATTAATTGATCAAATATTTTTAATATATAATGGGGTGATTGGTAATGACTTTTTTGGTTTGGAAAATTTTTACAAGCCATTAAAACCATGTTTTTACCAATCAAGTTTTTTTAGTTTTTTTTCTAGTAAAAGCCATAAAAGCCAACTTTGTTTTTTCTTCTTTCTTTTCAAAAGTTATCAACGGCTACCTTTTATAACTTTAAACAATTAAATATTTTTTATTTTGTTCACCAAATTAATGTAAAATTTATTTTAAATATATATATATATATATATATATATAATTCAATAAAACAAAAAATAGTTCAAAAATAATCTTCACTTTATTTTCATTAAATGAATAAATTTTAAATACAAAGAATAAAATTTAAATAGGTGGTGGAACCAGATGTTACTTCAAGACAATATATGGAAAGTGTCCGTGACGAAATTGCTAACGCTATGTGGGCTAACCGGCGCTAAATATTTTATTTAGTGAATAATTTGAATTATGTTCAATATTTTTTATGATCTTTTTTCTTGAATAAATTATGTATAATTCTAAATTTTGAAATCAATAAAAAGATTTAATAATTTTGTGCATACATGAAAAAAATAACAGTGTGTAAACTTATGTTTTGTCATTACGTAATTAAAAATATATGACATAATATTATTTTAATAAATATTTTTTATTATTAAAAGTAACAACCACAACTTTTACAATTTTGGTTACCAATCAGACTTTTATTATCATTGTAAAAAAAAGCCACAACCGTTACAGCCTCTGCAGCTAAAAGTTGGCAGGTAAAGTCAGCAGTAACAGTCGCTACCAATCAAGTCCAATATATAAAATATTTTAAATGAAAAAATAAATTTTTTTAATATACTCGTTTTTAATCAAAACATTCTATATTTTGGAATGGAGGGAGTAATTAGTTTAGTGAAAAGATAAAGACTTAGACCCATGCATCTAGTTTTCCAAAAACTAGAACAATTCACTACACTATTTATTGACTAAATATTAACAGATATAATTAAAAGCAAAGAGTATAAATGTGTATAGATCCGAATCTGAAAATGTACTTAAACCAAGAATTAAATCCATGCATCTATTTTTTCAAAACTAGAACAATTCACTAGGAGTAGTATTAATTTGATATTATCTATATTCTGATTCGATTAAAAATATTTTGTTTAACATAAAATGAATCCGGACGCTATAGAGGTAATAATTATAATTAATAAAAAAAATCTAAAAATTAATTAGCCAATACATGCCAAAACTGTAATTAACTTCAACATAATTAGAGTTTCTCCGTTAACTAAACGCCGTTAGTCTCTTTTTTAACAATCATTTCACCATTGTGTTGTCATTTTTTAACCATTTTGTCGTTTACTCCGTCAAAAAGGTCAAAGTCATTGTCAACACAATGAAAACATCTTCGAAGTATAATATTTCATGTATAAATACACCAAACGATTTGACAAAAAAGAGGACAATAAAAAAAAATGGTACAGATTCCGGGAAGTTTTAATAGTTACGCTATGGTGTTTGACGTGGCGGCGGCGCGTGCACGTCCGCCGTGTGATAGTAGTAGCGGAAGTGATCATTTCCCGGAGGAAGAGACGGCGGATCTATTAGATCTAGTTGAATCGTTTATTGATAGAGAAGTTAAAGTTTTACGTGAGGAAGAAAATGATTATAAATCTGATGTTGATGAAGATGAGGATGATTACGAAGATGTGAAGGAGAGGATACGGAGGATTCTTGAAAATCATGGAGGCGGAGAACGACGGAGGATTATGGAAGAGGTTGAAAAATCAAGTGGCTTCGTTGGAGATAAACGTCAGTTAATGACTTATCTCCGTAATAAAGGCTTCGATGCAGGTAATAACAATGCTCTTTATATGTATTTGATTTTGAGGAATTAGTTAAATTTGTTCAATGGAATCTAAAACCTTAATTTTTTTAATCAGTTCTTCTAAACCTTAATGCTCATTTTTTTTGAGTCACTAAATTCAAGGTTTGTTTATAGCTTTGTGTATTGATCGATTACATACAAATCTAACCTTGTTTGGTTTCATGACCGGTCATGAGATTTTAAAGGCTACAATATAAAATGAAAAAATGGTCTGATTTTTAAACTAAATTATAAAAATAGACCGGTTTTTGAACTAAAATTTTGAAAATAAAATTGGGTCGCAAGCTCTGCTTAGCATAATTGGCTTCAAAACCGGCCATGTTTGGTTTAGAGGTTTGATTACAAAAGAAAATGATTGAGAAATAAGGTTAAGTAAACTTGAGGTTATAATTTTTTTTTATCAAATAGATAATATAATTGAGCTTTATAAGACTTCTTCGCTAATGTAAACAATTTTTTTTTTTTTTTTAAACAATTTTTTCTCGTACACATTACCATGACATGTAGAGATAATCTAATTAAGACAGAAATATGAATGGATATATAATTAAAATTTTTCCATTAATGTAATGTGTAGGTCTCTGCAAGTCTCAGTGGGAGAAATTTGGTGAGAATACAGCAGGGAAGTACGAGTACGTCGACATTAACTCCATATCAAAGAACCGTCGTTTCATCATCGAGACAAATCTTCCAGGAGAATTCGAGATTGCTAGGCCTACAACAAGATACATTTCACTCTTAGCTCAACTACCTCGTGTCTTTATAGGAACACCTGAAGAGTTAAAACAGCTAGTGAGACTCATGTGTTATGAGATTAGAGTCTCAATGAAACGAGCGGATATTCACGTGCCACCTTGGAGAAGGAATGGTTATATGCAAGCTAAGTGGTTCGGTCATTATAAACGAACCTCTAATGAAGTGGTTAGTAAGGTTAAGAGCTGTGGCTGTGAACGACGATTCGGGTTTGATGAATTGGTTATAGAGACGGTGGTTAATGGTGTTAAAGAGGAGAGGAAACGAAATGGTTTAAAGGTTGGTCAACTTACGGTGGCTTTTAATGGCGGTGAGGCAAAGTTGTTATAGTCACCGAATGAAATTTAGATAATTTATAGTATTGGGAATTTTGTGTATATAGATAAGTTTTGGTTTGGGGGGCTAGAGGATATATTTTTTAATATCTTATGTTATTTTGTTTAGTTGAAGGAATTTAAGTGACCTTTTTATATTTTCGGTTTGTTTATGTAACTAGACCGATTCTAATAGACTTTCAAATAACAATCAATTATGAATACAAAAACTTGTTTCAGTGATCTTGATTTTTTTTTTTTTTAAGAAACAATGTTATTAATTTAAGATTAAAAGTGATTTACAATGCAAGAAATATCTGATTTGATCAGAAAACTTGATTTTTTCAGTTTTAGCGAAGTTGTTGATGAAATTGATCCTAAATGTAATTCTAGTCAAATAATAAAAAATTCTAAATAATTATATTCAAAAAATATCACATTCTTTTATATTGTTTTAAAAGTATCATGCATTCAAAACTAAACCCTCAATTCTAATAAGTGAACCCAAACACAAATTAAAAATGTTAATTTTTAAAAAAATTATATTCTCGACCTAAGAAAATTATTTTGTTATATTTATGAAAGAAAAAAAGTTAATAGTATTTTTGGAACATTTGGAGAAAAAAAAATTAATAGTATTTTTGGAACATTTGAAAATATGTGTTATATTTCAACTTTTTATTTATTTTGATGTATTAGATGAAATTTCTTCAACTTTTTTTTATTGAAAACTGGTTTTAAGTAAATTAAGAAATTAGCGTATATATTATTTTTATATTTGATCTTGTCTATCAAACTAATAAAATATAAAAAATGATAAAACATTTTAACTAGACCATTGAATGAGGTTTCTCATCTAAGTCTTCGCATTTCCTATCTGTCGGAGGATGGATATTATTGGCATCATACACTAGATGGCCAATATACTGTTAAATTCGAGTATGCTCAACTTGAAACTCTCATGGATGATGAGCTAAGTTTTTTTTAAGTCAACTACCCTATATCACCCCTCTTTAGGACTAAGTATGGAAGGTGAATGCCCCTCTGAAGTTAAAATATTTCTTGTGGCATATATTAACGGGAGCTCTGATTGTTATAGTGCAGCTTGCAAATAGGCAACTAAACATGGAGAGATTGTGTACTACGGAGGTAGATACTATATTTTTAATATCTTAGAATTTCTCTGTTATTTTGTTTAGTTGAATGAATTTAAGTGGATGTTTTAAAATTTCAGTCCGTTTATGTAACTGGACCGACTCTATTAGGTTTCCCAATAACAATCAATTATGAATAAAAACACTTGTTTCAATGATCTTGATTTTTTTTCACAAGAAACAATGATATTGATTTAAGTTTAAAAATAATATACAACGTAAGAAATATTTGCTTTGATATTAAAAGTTGAAAAATTTGATTTTTCAATTTTAGCAAAGTTGCTGATGAAATTCATCCTACAATGTAACTTTGGTCAAATGGTTAAAAATATAAATAAGTATATTAAAAAACATCATCTTTTTATATTATTTTAAAAATATCATTCATTCAAAACCCTCAACTCTGATAAGTGAACTCAAACACAAAAATTAAAATTAAAATTCTAGACCTTCAAAATTTAATTTTTTATATTTATGAAAGAAAAAATTAACAATATTTGTGGAACATTTAAAAATGTGTTATTTTTTTACTTTTAGCCCGCGCCAATTTGGCCCGCCCTGCAACGGGTTCAAAATTCTCTAATCTATGGCGGGTTGACTTGAAAAATCTATGGTTTCTTTGCGCTTTTAGGAGGTCTTATTTTGGCCATGTGGTCAAATATGATTTTTTTTGTCTAGTTTAATCTTATTATTAATATCTAGGTTCCCAACAATTATGTTGTATTATGGTTAAATCGTCTTATAGTTCTCATTAAAGTTGGAATATTGATCCACTTAAAGCAGATCATCCACTTCTCGTTGGATTTATCAGCCTCGTTGATGGAAATGTTTTAAATAAAAATTATAGTTTTATACTTTAATTAAGTTTTCTTTTGGAAACTATTCATTCTACGCTTTCTTTTCTTTGAGAGGCATAAGTTTTTAAGGAGTCGAATCCAAACCTTGTATTTCTATTAATATGATTAATGAACCATCTTGTTATTCCTTTTTATTGAGTATGATTATGATTTTTATTGCATCTTTGCTTGCTGTCTCTTTCACCATGTCTAAGTACTTCATAGGTTTCAAAGAAATCATGATTTATGAGTTATGTTTAAGCTTAAATTAGATTGATCACCGAGTTCTTGATATTATGTTGATAAATACAAAGAATTTCGGTATAAAAATGAAATAATATAAAATAATATAATGTCTTTAATTGCGAGAGTAAATGGCATTGCGTTCTATAAACATATCAAACTTAATATGTAATGCATGCTTAAATCAACTAAATTCTATGGGTGTTAGCTTTAAGTACAAAGATCTAATACTTAGAGAGTAGATTTATCTAGAATTTTTTGTTTGATGATCTAAGGTGTTGATCTTGAGTACCTCTGGATTTTTCTAACACCTAACGCCTTTATGTTAATCATTTATACTACAAAATCTTCAGACTATAGTCACAGTCATTGCCACCAAAAAAACACAGTGGCAAAATTAGTTACAAATTTCGACGAATTAGTAACGAAATATAGATTCTAATTGTTTGTTACAAATCTGTAAGAAATTGTGGCAATATATTAACACTTTACTACAAAATATAGTTGTGATAAATTAGTTACAACTTAGTTACAAAATAAACGTAGCAAAATGTGTCACAAGAATATCTGAAGCAATTCGTGAATATTTCGTTACATATAATTTGTAGCAAAGTGTTTCGTGACTCCGCATTTTACTTTACAAATATAGTGACAAATTCGTTACAAATAGCGACGTCTAATATAGCAAAAAAAATGTCATATATTATTTGTATCCGATTGTAGCTAATTTGCTACGTCAAATCTGTGACTATTTGTATGTAATGTTTGTTTTTATCTCTAAGTAATTGTGGTCTACGACCCATATCTTATCTAAATATTTTTTGCTCATAAAGTTGTCTTTTTGTGTCACAAGCTATAATCATTTTGGGAGAGAATATTTAGCTATATATAGCTATATATGTAGCTAGTGACACTAGCACTAATACAACCAAAAAAAAGTTACAGAGGAGATGGCTCTATAAATTGATCAAAAACCATTTTATCTTCATTACTCATTCTTCTTCTTCGACAAAAAAAAACTCATTCTTCTTCATAATTTATTTCAAAAAAATTATTTATATTCAATTTCTTATAAGAAGGTCAAAATCTTGTTCTTTTACTCATATGAAAAAGGTATGCATGATCCTTAATTAGGAAACAAGGGAGTGATATTGCTACTTTTAATCTCAACAACAAAATTAATTATATATTTTCATGTTTTTTTTACACGAGAATGACTTCATCTTCTAATATTGAATTGCAAAGAAGATGGATGTATAGTCGTTTGGATCCATACAATGGAGGTGTATCCGAAGAATTTGAAAATGGATTAACGCAATTCATAAATTTTGCGGAACAACAAATGTATGAGGGGCAAAAAATATGGTTTACGTGCAAGAAATGTCAAAATAGAAAGCTCATTCCGACATCCCAGGTGTACAATCATT
>OVBE01004576.1:0-23640 GCA_900406425.1 Iberis pinnata | reverse complement strand
GATCCTAAAATAAGAGTAAATGACTTATAAAAACTGCTAAAATTCAGAGACATCAAATCACTCTATAGTCTACAACGAATGGTGAATCTTACAAATGATCTTGATGCAAATGTTCCAAATGTAGTAACCCCCAAGAAGCTTGAAAATCCGGGAAGTTTCACTCTTCCTTGTACTTTGGGACATCTCAAATTTGAGAAGATCTTGTGTGACCTTGGAGCAAGTGTGATTCTTATGCCACTATCGATAGCAAAGAAGCTTGGTTATACATCCTTCAAACCTTGTGGGATATCCTTGGTGCTTGCAAATAGATTCGTGAAAACTCCGGCTGGAGTGCTAGAAGACGTCACAGTGAAGATAGGGGATGAAAAATTGCTCACAAACTTCGTTATCATAGAAATGAAAGAAGAACCAAAATACCCTATGATTCTAAGAAGGTCTTTCTTAGTCACAGCTGGAGCTAAGATCAATGTAAAGAAAGGAAGGATTGATCTTGACATTGGGAAAAACTGCGCTCAACGGTATGACATCAAGGGAATAAAAAAAAGAAACCCACCATTGGTGGAAAAAACTATTCAGTAAAAACAAGAGATGTTCTTTCTATTGAGTGTCTAGAAGAAGCTAGCAATGGTGATAGATTAGTTTCAAGGGTGAAGAGAAGGAATACAAATGAGATCCTACAATCCCTCTAGATCCCTCTCAAGCTTGATTCAAAAAGGAAAGTAAGCTTAGAGACTTAAAACAAGCTCACTTGGGAGGAAGTCTCATGTTATCCTTTGTACATATCCTTTGATTTAATTTCTTTTACTTGTTTTTAGTGATTAGTTTTTGGGTATTTTGACTTTGGATCATGCTTTCATATTGATTAGATACATGATTCGATCTATTCATAAATATCTAAAAGTTTAAATTTGCACCAAATCAGATTTTGGGCAAGGAAAAAAGTGTTACGGTCCAATTATTAGCTAATCCCCTCGGCCCAACTACAATTGAGGTACACCTTCGCACCTTGTATATACTTTCATGCATTTTCTTTCTTCTTTTTTTGTTCCCCTTTTGGATTTCTTTCACACATAGACTGTGTGAATTAAGTTTAGGGGAGGGACCATGTCTCACCTTATGTTCTATTTTTTCACATCTCATATGCATTGTGAATAATTAAGTTTATGAAAATCCGTAAAAATGGAAATTTTTTCAAAATTTTCCAAAAGATTGCATCTAGTTTTATCTCATGCGTGTCTTAGGTTGAGTCTAGAATTAGATCACATTTTGCATAAGAAACAAGGATTGGATTGCCTTGTGAATCTTGGTGTTTTGTTTGAATTATAACACCCTAGATAATAGTATATTGATGCTTGAACCACTTTTAGATTTGGAAAATTCATGCTCGGAATTGACCGGTTTATGCTTCATGGTGTTTGTAGAATCTTACTTAAATTGAAACAAATCTCATGAATATTTGGACTTAAATGAATCTAATTCTCTTGCTTATTGATTTGAAATGCTTAACCATGGTACAATACTTGACTTTGGATTATCTTTGCCTAATTTTTATCACTCTTGTTAGTCCAAATGGTCATCCCCACCTTTACAATGGTTACCACACCTTATTCACCCAAAAAAATTTCTTTCAATCCCCCCTCCTTAATTTTTATTGTGAGTCTTTTTTGGAAAATGCATATATTGGAAAAACCAGTGTAATAAAAGTCGAACGACAAGGAAATAACCTCTTAGAGTTAGCATTATTTTAAGGTTAACATGCTTAGGCGGGGGACTGTTTAGAATAGGGTATTGATTTGGGAAATCAATTTAGAAGTGTGTTGTATTGAAAAAGAGTATTGAAATAAGTCTAAGTGAAAGAAACTCTAGGAGTATCAAAGAAGCCATATGGTTTGGAAAATGAGAAAAGATCTAATCCTTACAAGATAGTTAATAAAGTTGAAAAGAAAAATAAAAATCTATGGAAAATCTAAATGCTAAAATATAACAAAATAAAAGAAACAAAAATGCTCCTAGTAGTTCGGAAATTAAAAGAAAAAGACTAATTGTTTTTGGATTGAAGAAGTTTGAAATAAATGAATATTTGGTGGTTTGGGTTCCTAGTTAAAAGAATGTAAATCATGAGATAGAATAAGAACATCAAAGAGATTTGAGCAGAGCATTAGATGTGGTAAAAGTCTTGTATGCATCAATTGTTTGACTATACCTTGATTTTCCTAATGTTTTCGCATTACTCTTTTGAGAGAAACCACTTTAAAATGCGAGAAACTACTTCAAACATCTAAAACGCTCTAAAACCAAACCAAATGGATTAGATTTCTCTTCCATGAGAAAACTGCACTTAAATGTTCAATAAATAGTTGGTTCACTTAAATAGGGGATTGGTGAATATGATGATTTGAAGATACTTCACTTTGCTAAGGTTGGTTCTTGTGATGAGTATGTAAAAGTACATTGAAGATCCATGCATCTTTCTACTAGTCATTAGGATGTTACACATGAAGTTTTACATTCAAGTTTTGGCTATGAGTTCTCACTTTCAAACCTCTCTTTCTCACATACATTTGTGCCTTACTTGAGGACAAGCAAATGATAAATTTGGGGGCAGTTGATATACTATGTTTTTAGCGATTTTTAGTTAACTCTTTAACTCATTTTTCAATCATTTAACTTGCATTTAGGAACATATAGGTTGCGTTTGTATATCATTTCATGTTTCAAGTGTTGAAGGTGAGTGAAACTAAAAGAGAGATCAATTGGATGCAAAAGAGCTAAAAAAAACTCTAAAAGGATCAAACCAGCATGCCTTAAAGATCAAGTGATTTGGATATTTTACAATAGGAATTTCATCATGGCATCTTGGAGAATATTGTATCCATGCATTCAAGCTTTCCAAAAAGCCAATAATCACCTTGAAATGCCCTAGGGAATTGCAAAATATGAGCTGACAAAGTTGTAATTCGCTAGATTCGAAGCTCCAAATTGTCCGCTCAAAAGATGCATCTTTTACACCAGCTTGAATTGCGATTTAGGAAAAGAGTCTTTCATAAAATTTTGGGTCCTTTGAGTTAGTTTCCAAAGAGCTATTGCACGTCACCAAAGCTTCAAAAGTGAGACAGTTATGGACCCCGAGCTGAAGGTGCGTCCAGTAGCATTCACAACAAAAGCCACAAAAGAGCATATCGGTTTACAACACCGATTTTTAGAGACTGTTTTTCACTCCAGGGAAGAATACCGGTTTTCTATATCGGTTTAGGAAAACCGGTACCGGACTTTTCAACTCAACATTTCGCTCATTTTCCAAGTTTTGGATTAACCCAATACCACTTTTAGAATACTATATATATGTTTTAGACCTAATTCTACAAAAACTTTTATTCTGCTTTGGTTCTAAGTTGCCACTTTTGTGTAAAACTTGAATCTTTGCTTTTAATCTAGTTTCCTTTCTTATGTTCTTGTTTATTTCTTGTGCTAATCATGATTGAACACAATTCGATTGTTTGATATTGTGTTTCTCAATGGTTAGTGAGTAGTTCGAGTTAAGTATATTAGGGTGATTAGGTGATTGATCATGATGTTTAGGGCTTAGATATCTTTAATCTTAATTCATTATGTATTCTTAATGCTAGAAATGTCTTGATCACTCGTTTTTAGATCATATGTGTTTAATTGCCTGAAAGGTGTTTGATGAAATACTTGAACCAACTTTTGAATGCTAAAGGAGGCCTATCCAAGAGATTGTGTTAGTTAGTTTAGTGGTTTATCTTGAATTAGATCTTAATGTTTCTTGATTATGTGATTATCCAAGAGATTGTTTTAGTTGTATGATTAGGAAATAGATTAGTGCCATGAGAGTGGATTAATTAGTCTAATTAGGGAAACCTTTTACCAAATATTAACATTGAATGATTGTATTAAGCATCACGAGATATCACTTGGTCACTAAAGTCAATAACCTTTGCCTATTTGTTTAGGCTTTTTAACATTATTTTAATTTTAATCTTTTGTTTAATTTTGTTGACTTTTATTTTTTGATTTTTTTTAACTTTTGGAATTATGCATGATTAAGTGTTTCAAAACCAAATCAATCTTATTTGCTTAGACTAAATATGAATCTTCTAAGTTTTAGTGTGTTAATTTCTTCCGATTTAGATTGATACCCTAAGTACTACAATGACATAAGAGTAGTCTTATATTACTTGTTAAAAAAGAACCACAAGTTCTTGTTCATTAGAATCCAGACATTCCTTTCCTTCAAAATTATGTAAAAATTGAAGTTTGAAATGCTAACCATATAATTAATGAGACATTAGCGGTGGAAGATGGATATAGGACAAGGGGTCCAATATTTTTAAAAAAAATTATAAAAAGAACTTAAAATATAATATAAATAGTTTTAGCCCATAATTTATTCAAATAATTTCCAAAAATCCTGATTTATGTATAGTATATAAAAACTGAATAAAATAAAAATAATATGTAAATTTTATTTAAGAAGGGGTTCAAAAAATTCTTTTACCCTAGAGCTAATAAATTTGTTGGGCCAAGTCGGTATTCAACCAACAAGCACAATTGTATTACAAGCTTAGGGGCCAAGGTGAAGCTTTGATGAGAAGAAGAACCATGCCTTTTAGTTATATGGATAGTTGAAGAGAATAAGTTGATCTAGTTTCATCTGGTTTGTGTAATCCTCCTTTAGTTTCATCTGGACCACACTTCTAATTTATTTGGTTTGTTGACTTTTGGAATTATGCATAATAAGTGTTTCAAAACCAAATCAATCTTATTTTCTTAGATTAAATATAATTCTCCTATGTTTAGTGTGTTGATTGCTCTCTATTTTGATTGATACCCTAAATACTACAATGACATAAGAGTAGTTTTAGATTATTTGTTAGATAAGAACCACTAATTCTTGTTTATCATAATCCAAACATTTCTTTCCTTCAAAATCATATAAATTGAAGCTTGAAATGCTAACCATATGATTAATTAGATATTAGCACTGGGAGATGGATAAAGGTGCAAAGGACAAGGGGTCCAATTTTTTTTTCTAAAAATGATAAAAGAACTCAAAAATATATAATAACATAGTTTTAGCCCATAATTTATTCAAATAATTTTGAAAAGTCCAAAATTTATGTATAGTATATAAAAATTGAATAATATAAAAATAATGTTTAAACTTTATTTTAAAAAGGGGTCCAAAAATTTTTGTTACCCTAGGGCTAATAAATTTGTTGGGCCAAGCATGTATTCAACCAACAAGCACAATTGTATTACAAGCTTATGGGCCAAATGTGAAGCTCAGATGAGAAGAAGGACCATACCTCTTAGTTGTAGGGACAGTTGAAGAGAATATGTTGATTAGTTTCATCTGGTTTTTGTAATTCTCATGCACCTCTAGTGCTAGGATATCTCCAAATCAACAATAGTTAGCTCTTTGGATATTGAGTTGTCCTCTAGTTTGTCTTTATACAACACATCTTCATTGAGGATAACGTTTCTACTATAAATGATCTTCCTACTTTGATCATCCCAAAATCGATAACAAAATTTAGTGTCATCATAACCAATAAGGTAGCATGGTAGGCTCAGGATTTTAATCCTAAATTTACACTGCAACGAACAGATCTAAGTAATAGAATATGATCGATTTCCCACAAGGACCAGACAGTACGACTTTCACTTTAATTTTGATTCTAGCTAATATAAATAAAATAACTGGTTGCAACTAATATCTAAGCAATAACGGTAAATTAAAAGGGATGTAAATCAAATAACAAAGAAGACAGACAATAGGGAATTTCACTGGTATTCAGGTTCAACAGCTTAGGTTAACATGCATAATTTGATAGTGAAATAGTTCTCAACCTGAAAGACATAACAAGATTAATCTCATCTTGGAGTATTAAGCCCTACGTTTGAATCATCATAAATAAACTCTCGCATGTCTAATAATTCAGTCAAGCATAAAGTTTAGATTCAATTGTTCATAGACATTTAAGACGACACTCTCGCTAAGCAAGAACATCTACTCATCTAGACTAGATCAGATCTCTAAACCAAATCTATTTGCGTTTATTAATCTAAAATAAATTAATTAGTTAGCTACTCTAATTCATGCATTAAGAACAAATTTAGACTAAGAACCTAACAATTTCAATACATTATGTCAAACCCTAACTATCAAACCTGGTTTCCCTAGGAAACCCCTGAAACCTAATAAGATGATTACTTAGACATAGCAAAACAATCAAAATCATTGTAGAAGAAAGAATATTCAAAAATCAAATCAGTATATTAAAAATAAAAGAGTTCAGAATTCTTCTCCAAAATACAAAGTAAAAAATTTGTCTCTATGCGAAAGCTCTGAAATCTAAAGTGTGCGTGTAAAAAGAAAATAAGACAAGCCTAGGGATTTTATAGTATGAGAAAAGGAAAAACTAAAACTAATTAAAATAAGGAAAACATGATAGAAGTGAGGGAATATTCGTAATTTTGGAAAATTTTCAATTCTTTTTGGCGCATAGGTCGATCGATCTGGTGAGGGATCGATCAATATGTCATACAGTCGTTCTTGGAGATCAATCGATTTGTCTTCCTTAAAATCCACGAGATTTGGATCATTCGATCCAAGCAAGGATCGATCGATCTGTTTCTTTGAGTATTGAATGGATCGATCCCATTTATTTAGATCGATCCCTCCATCTTCATATTGTCCATTCTGCTCCTGCAAGGAGCTGAAATCCATTATTTTTATTCCAGAACGACCTAAACACCTAGAATCTTGTAAACATACCAAAACTACAAGGAAAACACTCGGATAATGCCAAATAGCAATTTTAAATACCCGCTATAAGGCGTTAAAACCGAGTAATATCAACTCCCCCAGACTTAGATCTTTGCTTGTCCTCAAGTAAAACAAAAATCAAATCCAGAGAAAAGGTTTGAAACCAGACCACACATGAACTCTCAGAATCTCAGCAACCCCAAGTTCAGACATCAAAAACTAAAGACACCAATCCTAAAAAATCACTGCAAATAAACTGTTTACCACAACCTAACTAACAACATGCTTTCTACTCTAAATCTTGAATTAATCAAACAATCAAGTCATATCAACTAGCTCATTATATTCATTTAAGTATAGATAAGTGCATTCTTACTTATGGGGTATCGATCAGCGCTTCTTAAATACCTTTTCTATCAAAATTCTCATACCAATTAGAGCATCAATCAACTTATGATCCTAGTCCTTTTTCCCATTTTCTCACTTCTTTTTGTTTCTTTTCTTTCCTTACTGCTTTTCTCTTCTTTTTCGCATTTATGCGTTTTTTGTTTTTAGCAGCCGGTTTTGTGGGATGAGGAAACGAACCTCGTATGATGCTCAATCATTTTTACCGTTTTTATTGAAGGGAAGGAGAGAACGGAACTGGGATCATACTAAAAGAACTTATCGGTTCTACAGAGAACTGGAGAGCAAATTACCTACCTTCAAAGTATACCAACACTATAAGCAAGAGAATTTAAGATCATATTAAGTCACATCAAATTTAAAGCTAGAATCAATTCATCAACAATCCAAAAGATCAGAACTTTCAAAGACGCATAAATCAGTCAATAGGGTTTCAATCCTAAATGCAACAGTTAATCTAAGTCAGTAGTCAAGTAGAGAATGATACCGAACTCACACTAGGTTAGTAGCCATCATTGATTCTGGTCATTATTCCTTCGACTCGACTAGACTCTCCTAATTAAAAACCACCAAAAGACAAAACATCAAAAAAGAGTTAGTATCATTACACCCTCCCCAGACTTACTTCACACCATCCCAGTGTGAAAATAAACCTAAGATAAGGAATAAAAGTAACATGAATCGATGGATAAATCTGAGATATATGAAAAAAACCCACACAAGTTAAAGTGAAAGGAAAGTACTAATGTCGAAATGTCCTAAATCTAAAATTCCTCGTGAACTGCGACCTAGAGTTCTGGGTTATTGCCTTTTTATGCTTTGCCTGCAAAAAAAAACAAACACTCAAGAGAAGTATTAATGTTCTGTCGATTTCAAACACATTATAGAATGGTTTTACAATGATTGAGAAATGCTAATTTAGGAATTAACAAGAATCACTTGTATGAGAAACCATTAAGAGCACATTGATCGAGCAATACTAATGAACAATTGGTAAGAATCATATATAAGAGGCAGCATTCAAAACAATTTTAAACAATCAACCTAGTAGCATATTATCAAGTTGGTAAGTAAAGAACAATGATCAAGAAATACTAATTAAAATTAGCAAGAATCAAGAAATACTTAAAACAACCAACAATTCAAGTGATCTGAAAAGGAATCAGATTTAGATAGATAAGAGATAACTCGGAGTAACTTGAAGATCCTTTCACCAATAATATCCTGAATCACAGAGAAATCAAAAACAAAAAATAAATAGGTTAGTAACTAAAAACAAAACTGACTCAAAAACTGATAAACATAAAACCTAAAACACCAAATAGTGGGTTAGCCTCCCACTCAACGCTTGTTTAACGTCACGAGCTTGATGAACTTACCTCCTAAGCCGTGTTTGGGTCATCATCAAGAGATTCTACATAACAAGGTCCAAGAGTGGGTATTATTAACTTTAGAACCTTACATGTCATTTCCTTTTCCACATCGGTTCACTTATCCTTAAGCTCTAAGGTAAAGAAAGGCTTTAACCTTTGAGAAAGGCTTTGAAGTATATTTTCTTTTCACCTTATACTCAACCACATCTCCATCTATTTCCTAACGGATCAAAATCACTTGAGAACCTTTCTTGATCTTCTCTAAGTTCACCCGCTCCTTGCTTTTGACCTTTGGGATTTTATTCATTGTTGAGACTTAAAATTCTCTATTCAAGACTTCTTTAATTGCACCTTTAAGATGAGGTTTGATATGAGATTCATGCTCCATGTTTTCTTCTTTAACCACTGTGATTCTAGACGCACTTTTAAGAGGGACTCCAGGGTAGAAATAAAATTTCTTGACTTTTGTAAGGGAGATACTCTGATTAGGCACAGCTCCTACGGATGGCTAGAAAATATCTCCCCATAACTAGTGGCATATCGGAATCCCGATTCATCTCCAAGATATGAAAATCAACAGATACTAGACAACCTCCAACTTGTATTATAGATCAGAGATGAATCCATTCGAAGTTATAGTGGAATCATTACCAATTTAAAAGGACGTCTTATATGGTTCAATACCCAAAATTTCCAATTTCTCTTCAAAAAACTTTAACATGACACTCACATTATCACATGTATCGCAGAGTGAGTCCTTGAATTCCACCTCATTGATCGAACTAGGAACTAAAAATTCCCAAGGATGTTGCACCTTATGTAGCCTTCTAACTGGATTCGGTGTCTTGCCTATCATCTCACCATCCTCAAAATCAATTTTGGAATTTTTGGGCTCAACTGAGTAGGGGACTTTGCGTTTATATGCTCGATTTGGAGTTGTTGCAGTCTGGGAAGAGGGATCGATCGATCTTTTTTGAAAATTCTTGTTTTAGCTGGATTGAACGCTCTAGGTGCAAGGATTGATAGATCTGAAGTCTCGGGAATTTCCGTATCGATGGATCGATCGATCCTTTCAATGCGGCACTTTTCTGTATCTTTTTTTGGCAACTTGATGGTTGAAATATGCATTCTCTTCACCAATTTCTGATGTTTTGTCCACTTTATCAATATCTTAAATTATTTAGCAACTATAGACTTACTATATCCCTTCAGATTATCTTCAACTTTCCCAGGAAAGACACACGTTTGTCTCTTTACAGATTTTGCAGTTTGAGCTGCTTGTAGATCAAGCTTCTTCACATGAGTTAACAATCACTCAAATTTGTTTTTAAAATCATTGTACATAATGTCTGTCTTGACATTGATGTTCCTTTCATATTGTTGCTCACTTTCCAATATTTGTTTGAGCATCAATTCCATCTTGTTGTCTTGTTGAACATAGGGTGGAGCCGCTTATTGAAACACAGGCTAAAATGGCTGTTGAAAGCCTCATGAGTTGGAATTCTGCATAAAGTTCCTATTTTGATTCCCTTGAAAACCACTTCCATCTGTATATTGACTAAAAGATTTTCCAGAATTCTGTATAAAGGAATTCTGTTGGTAAACTTGATCTTGGGAACTTTCCATATTGGTGCTTCTCCAAGAGAGACTAGACTTGTTGAAACCTGGATTAAAGCTTGAATTAATACTCTCTGACCTTGGCAAGCTCACTTCTTTTACATGTTCAGGCTCTTTGATAGCAAAGCAATTTGCTCCAATCTTCTCTACATCTTTAGCGAAACTAACATGTTTCTGGTTTTGGTTCTTGAGAAGTTGAGTAAGAAGTCATTTTACCTATGCAAGTTCAAAAGATTATGAACCATATGATTTTCCTCTTCTGTCATAATCAGGACAATGATTGTTGTTGCTTGCAGAAAGATTTTCTATGAGTTGATAGGCTTCATTATCAGGCTTAGTCATGAAGTCACCATTACTGGTTGTATCAAGAAAGAGCTGGTACTTTTGATCGATACCTCTGCAAAAAGTGTTGAGGAGATTTAGCTCATAGAAGCCATGATGAGGGCAATCACGAACGTATTCTTTAAATTTGTCCCATGCTTCGAAGAAAGACTCTACAGGACCTTGTTGAAACTGATATATTTTGCTTCGATGATTGTTGGTCCTTGTAGTGGTGTAGAATTGACTCAAGAACTTGGAGTTGGAAATCATCCCAAGTTTCAATAGAGTTGGCGGGTAGAGATATCAACCACCTGAGAGCCTTGTCGTCAAAAGAATGATTGAAGATCTTGCAATGCGTGAAATCCTTAGAAACTCCATTGAGTTGAATGATGCTACAAATATTATCAAAGTTGTCAATGTGGTCCATCGGGTGCTCGGTGGGTAAACCATGGAACTGGTTTTGCCTGAGCAATTGGATGAGTTGGATAGGGAATTGATAGTTCTGTCTCTGAGGTTGAAGAGGATGAAAGGCGTTCCAATTAGCGAAGAAAGATGCTGGGTTTTTAAAGTCTCCAACTAGAACCATGTTTTGAGTTTGTTCATGATTCACAAATGCTTATGGATCTCCTATGAAGATGTAATTTTCCCAATCGGTTGATTGTCTTTTCCTCCACGTTGTACTGGTGGCACTTGATTGTCTTTTGCTCCTCCTGGGTTGTTGACTAACTGATGTAATACTAGTTGAGGATTCAAGATGTTCGCCCCTTGGGGAGGGAGCTGGTTGTTCGGATCGTCGGGTAAGACCGGGTTGTTAAGAATAATGTTATCTCCCATTGTGTTGGATGAGCTTGTGTTCTTCCTTGCTTTCCGGTTTGAGCGTTCTAACTTCGAGAGTTCTGCATTACTGAGGTTGAGCAATTCCTTAGATTTTTTAGATCGTCGGATGATGCACCTGTAAAAACGAAATCAAGAAGAAAGTAACGCACTTAGTATTGTAAAATAAACAACCTTAGACTAGACTCTAAATAAATCTTAAAAGGCACTCAATTGGTCCCCGGCAACGGCCCCAAAAATCTGACACTGAATAGAACATATCTAAGTAGTATAGAATAGGGTCGATTCCCACAAGGACCAGACAGTACGGCTTTCAGTTTAAACTCAATTCTAGCTAAGACAGATACAATAAGTGGTTGCAACTAATATCTAAGAAATAACGGTAAATTAAAACGAATGTAAATCAAATAACTAAGTCGTCAGGCAATAGAGAATTCCACATGTATTCAGGTTCAACAACTCAGGTTAAGATGCATGATTTGATATTGCAAACAGTTCTCAACAAGAAAGACATAACTAGTTTAATCTACTCTCGCAATATTAAGCCATATGTTTGAATCATCAGAAATAAACTATCACATGTCTAATAATTCAATTAATCATTAAGTTCGGATTCAATTGTTCATAGAAATTCAAGACAAAACTCTCGCTGAGCAAGAACATCTACTCATCTAGACTAGATCAGATCTCTAATCCAAATCTATTTGTGCTTATTAACCTAAAATCAATTAAGTAGTTAGTTACTATAATGTATGCATTAAGAACAAATCTAGACTAAGAACCTAACAATTTCAATACATTTTGTCAAATTCTAACTATCAAACCTAGTTTCCCTAGAAACCCATTGAAACCTAACAAGACGATTACTTAGACATAGCAAAACAATCAAAAATCATTGTAGAAGAAAGCATGTTCAAAAACCAAATCAATATATTAAAAATAAAAGAGCTCATAATTCTTCTCCAAAATACAAGGTAAAAATCCATCTCTCTGTGAAAGCTCTGAAATCTAAAGTGTGCGTGTGAAAAAAAAAATTAACACAAGCCTATGGCTTTTATACTATGAGAAAAGGAAAAACTAAAACTAATTTTAAAAAAAACATGATAGGCTTGAGGGAAAATTCGTAATGCTGGCAAATCTTCAATTCTTTTCGGGCATAGGGATCGATCGATCTGTCATTCCATCGTTCTTGGAGATCGATCGATCTGATGAGGGATCGATCGATCTGTCTTCACGTATACGCCATAAGCTTTGGATCGATCGATTTATTTCTTCGTGTATTGAATGGATCGATCCCATTTATTCAGATCGATTCTCCCATCTTCATATTTTCCATTATGCTCCTGAAAGATGTCGAAATCCATTTTTTCTTCCAGAACGACCTAAATACCTAGAATCCTAAAAACATACCAAAACTACAAGAAAAACACTCAGATAATGTCAAATAACAAGTATAAATACCCACTATAAAACATTAAAACCGAATAATATCATAGCACTTCTTGGATTTTGGATCAAGCTTACTTCTCACATTATCATCAATATGAACATAGAAAAAAACCAAATACCTTAAGAAAAGATAGATTCACTTTCCTTCCACTCCAAACTTCTCCTGAGATTTTGAAACCCAAAAAACAAACGGTCCTCTGATTATCAAGAAGGTCGTTGTGTTGATTGCATCTGCCCAAAAGCTTTTAGGAAATCCCCATTGTATATATTTTCATGCTCCTCGCACGTTCATTCAACGTTATGTTCACCCTTATGCCATTCCATTTTTTTGGGAGTTACATAAATAGTTCTCACCATCTTGATCTCATTGTCAACAGAATATCTTCTAAAATCACCATCGGTGTACTCACCACCATTATCAACTTTTAAGCATTTCACCTTGAGATTCGTTTCATTCTCAACCACCGCTTTCCACATTTTAAAGATCGTGAATACCTAAGACTTATTCTTCATAAACTATACTAATATATTTTGTTTTGTGCATGTTTTAACCCTCATTTTATTGTCATTTTTGCTAGTTTAGGATGTATTTAGGCTTGTATAGTGTGCATTTTTCATTGAATTGCATATATTAGATGTTTAAGGTGGGTAATTCAAGTTTGAGGACAAATGGGAGATAAACAGACCAAAAAGGAGCTCAATGGATGCAAATTAACATATGAAGATGCAAATTTTGACGGACCAGTCAGAAGTTTGCTAATATTTGAGGATGCCACCGTTGGATTGAGTTGAAATTTTGATAAAAGATAGTCACGAAAGTTAGCTTCCATATGGAGATGGTTTGAAGGCAATCCAACGGTGAAATAAAAATATATAAAGATTCTAAACCCAAAATATAAACCATAAACCCAAAATATAAACTCTAAACCCAAAATATAAACCCTAAACCCAAAATATAAACTCTAAACTCTAAAATATAAACCCTAAACTCTAAAATTTAAATCCTAATTTCTCAAATATAAACCCTATAAAACCTAAACTTATATATACATATATACCCTAAACCCAAAAATTTGAACACTAAATTTTATACGTATACCAAAATATTGTACACTTAAAATAATTTAATTACCTATGAACGACAAGAGAGATATATGTGAGAAAGGTAATATAGAAGATATATATTGTTGGAGAGATATAATGATAGATTAAGTACTAGGTGTTGGAAAACTAATACCAAAATATAATTAAATTATCTATTGGTATTTTAAAAAAAAAAATATGTTTCCTAATAATTTTCTTTAAAAAGGTGTAGTTTTGGGCACTTATCCAATTAATTTTGCATGAAGCAGGACTATGGATGTGTGAGTAATATGTGTATTATAAATATCCCATATTTCTTTTTCTAACACTCTAATTACACATGTTTATTTGCATACGGAACTATGTCCGGTGAAAGTTGGTCTTTTTATATTCACGTCAAATTACCAATAGTTGGTCTATGGTCTCTTAAAGCTAAAAGTTGAAGATCCCACTATTGATTAAAAAAATGAAGAAATTGAAAGTCTCGTCCCAGAAGGCATCACTGCATATAATAAGAAATGTGGTGCAATGTGGAATATAATTGAGTGGAATGCATAATGTATTTGGATTCCACTAGTCTTCAACCATTTATATTTTATATGTAATATCCTTGACCGGCTCAGTTTGTGGTCTTTGACTCTCTCACCCCATGGACTCCACTACTATTCAATGATCATGTCTGCTATTTTGAGAGGTTTTAGAGATTTTATTGCTAGCCCGGCAGATCGTCACGAGATCTTTCTCCATGATTTGTCCTCACTTGCACAATTCCAGAAAATGACTTCCCGAATGTTAGTTGTAACCGAATCGTTGAAAGAAAATTGAGCAAAGAATCTGTTACTTCCGTTAATTCTCAATTGTTCATACAAGTTTACATTTATATGAAATGAATTGAACCAACAGAAAATAACTCGAACCGGTTTATACAATACCGGTTTACACCAAAATCAATTTACATCTAATATTCCCCCTCAAGATGGCACAAAAATGGAAATAAGTGACATCTTGCCAATGAGAGAAGTAAATTGATTTGGAAAGAGAGGCTTAGTGAAGACATCAGCAAGTTGAGAATCTGTACGAACATTAAGTGTCTTGATCAAACCACTTAAGACACGATCCCTTACTTGATGACAATCTAAGTCCACATGCTTAGTCCTCTCATGAAAGACAAGATTATTAGCAATGTGGATGGCAGCCATTGAGTCACAGAAGAAAGGAACAGGGCCAGACTGAGGAACCTGCAATTCTGTTAACAAATTGACCAACCAAATCACTTCTTTAACAGCAAATGCCATTGCCCTGTACTCAGATTCTGCAAAAGAGTGGAAAACAGTATCATGTTTCTTGGATTTCCAAGATAACAAAGCAGTCCCTAAGAACATACAATAGCCAGAAGTGGAACGGCGAGTATCAACACAGGAGGCCCAATCTGCATCTGTGAAAGCCTGGAGTTGTAAATCAGATTCAGAAGAATAAAACAGACCCATTCCAATGGTACCCTTCACATAATGCAAAACTTTGTAAGCTGCTTTGAGATGAGAGAGCTTTGGTGCTGAAGAGAACTGACATAGCTTGTTGACAGCATAGGTGATATCAGGACGAGTGATTGTGAGATATATCATGCGGCCTACTAACCTTCTGTACAGACTTGGATCATCAATAAGAGGTTCAGAAGAATCCTGAGATAATTTGATACTTGGATCCATACGAACACTAGATGGTTTACAAGCCAGCAAGCCAGTTTCCTCAAGAAATTCCAAAACATATTTCCTCTGACAAACAGAGATACTTGCACTAGAGCGTGATATTTCCAGTCCCAAGAAATACTTCAAAGCACCTAAATCTTGGAGCTTAAATGTTGCTTTCAAACCAGAAATAACATTGCCAACCTCCATATCATTATTGCTAGCCACTATGATGTTATCCACATACACCATGACATCCACAAAATTACCATTGTCAGATTTCACAAACAAAGTATGATCTGTTTGAGACTTACGAAAGCCAAGATGAAGCAAGACATCACTAAACTTTAAGAACCATTGTCTGGATGCTTGCTTCAAGCCATATAAGCTCTTTTTTAGCTTACAGACAGCATTAGGTGGTAAAATTTTCCCCTTTTTTAGGTGTATATCCTGGAGGTAACTACATATAAATTTCCTCATTAAGTTCCCCATTAAGAAAAGCATTAGAGATGTCAAGTTGGTTAAGGCTCCAGTTCTTAGCAACAGCAACAGCAAGTAATGTTTTGACTGTGGTCATCTTTGCAACTGGGGAAAAAGTCTCAACAAAGTCAATACCTTCTTGTTGGGTATAACTCTTAGCAACAAGCCTAGCCTTGTGTCTTTCCAAGCTACCATCTGCAAATAGTTTGAGCTTAAAAACCCATTTACAACCAATGACACGTTTATCAGGAGGTAAAGAGCAGATATCCCACGTATGAGTGCTTTCTAGTGCCACCAATTCTTCATTCATGGCTTTCAACCATTCAGCAAACTTCTTAGCCTGATGAAATGACTTTGGCTCAGGATGAAGAGTCAAAGCATAAATATAGGCCTTATAGTCAGTAGAAAGATGATCATATGTGAGATATGAGGCTAAAGCATAAGGAACCTCTGATTCTAAAAGATTACAGAAATAATCTTGTAGATAAGCAGGAACTTTAGAAACACGCTTTGAATTCTCGGGCTGAGTATGAGAGATACTAGAATTATCATACTACATAACAGAATCAGCAACATCAAGAGTAAGAGGATCATGACCACTAGTACTGAAGAAATCATTATACACAGGAGCTTAATTTGCAGCAAAGGGAAAGATTGTCTCATGAAAGATGACATTTCTTGAGATATAAAAATGATTAGATTCCATATCAAGAAGTTTATAACCTTTGTAACTAGCTGGGTAGCCCAAGAAAACACAGGGTCTTGAACGTGGTTGAAACTTAGTTCTACTCTTTGGAGAAGTAGAACAATAGGCCAAGCATCCAAAAACTTTTAGATTACCATATTCTGGTTTCTTTCCAGTGAGTAATTCAAATGGAGATATGTTGTTAAGCAGAGGAGAAGGCAATCTATTGATAAGAAATACAGCAGTCAAAACACATTCTCCCCAATACACTAGAGGTGTGTGAGACTGAAACATTAAAGCCCTTGCCACATTCAAAATGTGTTGGTGCTTTCGTTCAACCACTGAATTATGTTCCGGAGTCTCTAGACAGGAATGAAAAGCAACTATGCCTTTCTTTTTATACAAATCTACAAATTTCAGTTCTAGAGCATTATCTGATCTTACTGCCTTAACTGTCACTTTATATTGAGTCTCCATTAAGGTGAGAAAATCAGGGAAAACAGTGAGGACTTTAGCTTTGGTTCTTAAAAGGTAGAGCCATGTGCTTCTAGTGTGGTCATCCACAATGGTGAGGAAGTACCTATAACCTTCTGCAGTTGATACAAAGAAAGGACCCCAAATATCTATGTGCAAAAGATTAAAAGGCTTCTCACACATGTTATTCTTGGAAACAAAAGATAAATGTTTCTGTTTGGCAAGAGGAAAAATTCAACAATGAAAAGGACCTTTATTTCTTTGTTTGAAACCAAGTACATCAGAAATAGTGTCAACTTTATCCATAGATGGATGACCTAGTCTACTATGCCAATGAACAGAATCAACAACTACATTCATATATGTTATGGTCTGAAAGGTAGACTGATTGATAGAAGAAACATCCAACAGATAAAGATTTCCCACTTGATCGCCCTGTCCAAGCATCACTTCCTTGGTAAGATCCTGTATCACACAAGAATCTGGATCAAAAATGACTCTACATCTCAAGTATTTTGTTAGTTGGCTGATACTCAAAAGATTCATCCGGAAATCATGAATGAAAAGGACATTGTGTATCACTATGTTGGCATTCAGTCTGACAGTTCCAATTCCAACAATGGTGATATTTAATCCAGTATGCAACTTGACAGATTTATTCATGATGTTTGCCATAGTTTCAAATAGACTTTTATCATGACAAACATGATGAGTAGCTCCACTATCTATGATCCAGGACTGAGATGACAACATATTCCATGTACTTCTCATCACACCAATAAAACATAATGTAGAAGATAAGAATGTCATACCAGGAAGGGCAGTAATAGAAGCATAGCTTTTAGTATCTCCAAAAGAAGAGGAAGGTGAATCTTTTCGTGATTGAAGTGCATTAAAATAGTAAAGAACACCTTGAAACTGGTCTTTTGAAAGAGTGTTTATCAAACCATTGACCTGTGAAGAACTATTCTCAACAGCAGGAGAAAGAGTGACTTGAGCAACTGCAGCTTTAGGTTGTCCAGATTGAGATTTGTTCTTGTGCTTAAAACCAACTGGATAACCATGTATTTTGTAGCATTTATCAACAGAGTGTCATGTATAACCACAATGAGAACAAATCACCTTATTCTTCTGATTGTTGTTAGATGTTTGAACTGCATTGATTGATACTGGAGGTCCTGTTGGTGTTGTGATTTGAAAAGCAGTAGCATTTTGTATTGTGACAATATTTCATTGATTATGATCTTGATCCAATATATTGTAAATCTCGGATAACTCTGGCACATTCTTTTTATAATAATTTGACTTCGAATATTAGCATATGACTCATTCAATCCAGCCAAGAATTTTATAACCTTCGAATGTTCTATTTTTGTATCCATGGACTTACAACAATCACATATGTGACAAGTTTTGATGCAGCTTGCTCCATCAAATTCATCCCACAGAGTCTTCAAACTCGTGTAATATGTTGCAAGATCCATTGTACCTTGTTGGAGAGACCAAATTTGTTGCGTCAACTGATATGATCTTGGCACATTCGTGATATGAAATCTTGCCTGTAAATCACTCCAGATTTCTGAGGCATCATCAAATCTCATAATACTTTTATAGATTTGTTTCAAAACAATATTTAGTAACCACGCTTTAACCATTGAATTACATCTAGACCAAATTCTGAACATGTGATCCGATTCACTTGGACGAGCGAGATTTCCATCAATAAATGCTATCTTGTTCTTAGCATCTAAAGCTATATTCATCGCAGTTCTCCAATTATCGTAATTCGAACCATCAAGAATTTCTGGTATGATTGACAGACCTGGATTGTCGCCATTTGTGAGGTAGAAAGGTGAATGTATGCTATCCGGTGAAATTTCTGAAGAATCATCGTCATGATTGACCGTCTTTCGAGCTGCCATAGGTTTGATTGGCCATCGTGCTGATCGGCGAACACTTGTGAGCACCATTCTGTCAAAGAATTGAGCTCAAGATTGAAATCGGAGAGCTGAAGAACTCAAATCGAAGCAAGTATGAAGGTGGAAAAGAAGATCGCATGAGGTTTTGAGCCTCATAGCTCTGATACCATGTTAGTTGTAACAGAATCGTTGAAAGGAAATTGAGCAAAGAATATGTTACTTCCATTAATTCTCAATTTTTCATACAAGTTTACATGTATATGAAATGAATTGAACCAACAGAAAATAACTCGAACCGGTTTATACAATACCGGTTTACACCAAAATCAATTTACATCTAATACCGAAAGGTCACCCATCCTTAGATTGCTCCAACATAAACACGCTTAACTGTGGAGTTCTCTCATGACCTGTAACCGAAAAGATAAGTGCACTTTGATGATATAGGCATGAAAATCAATTCTCTTAAACTCCCGCAATGCACCATCATTCCTTTATAAACCGGGGTGTAACATTATAGTACACGTGAGGAAAATTATATACACATTCCTCCAAACCTAACGGAATATAGTCACGACATTTAAAATCTATGTATAAAACGTTACATGAAGGTATGATTTCACTAAATTGGTGTGGGAAAAATTGAAAGAGAGGGAAATGTTTTCCCCATATTTTTATCACTATTTTCAACTTCTTTTTGTTGGAAAAAATATCACTAACACTTAGACCATGATTATTGCAAGTTCTTAAGCGGGTTTTAAGGGGTGAGGCCCACACGAAAATTAAAAACCCACCCCTTTTGTCTATTATTTAGGATCTGATTTTAACAAAAATCGTGGACCCCACTGACATGTGGCAGCCCACGATTGGTTGAGTATTTTTTTATTTTCTTTTATTTTTTTGAATGAAAAAATAAAAATTAAAAACCCACATTTGGGTTCTCCCATTAATTATGCTCTTACGGAACTTAGATGGGAAAATAACTATATTATTATTTTCCTTCCCACAGCCATTAAGATAATAAATTTTTATATTTTGGGATCTATATAAAGGCATCGGTTGCATTAGCTTTGGAAGCCAACTTAGAGTAAACATTTATAGTTGAGTTCAAATAAAACACACTTAAAATGTCTCTTCCACTACTTAACATTCTCCATCTGTTGGTCTTGTCAGCTAATTTCATCTCACTCACACACTCCAAAGTTGCTCCACTTAAAATTTCCCCACCTAACAGGAGACCGACGAAAGAATTACACGCCTCTTCCGATTCTGAGATCAAAACTTACTACTATAATCAGAATCTCGACCACTTTACATTCACACCGGAAAGTTACAAGACGTTTCAACAAAGATACGTTATCGATTCCAAGTACTGGCCTGGTGCAAAAGCCAACACACCAATCTTGGCCTTTCTTGGAGAGGAATCAACGTTAGATACTCATTTGTCCGATAACGGATTTTTACTTGATAACGGTCCTCCTTTGAAAGCCCTCCTCGTAGCCATAGAGGTGTGTGCATTTTAATATTATTATAAGTATATTATACAAATGATATATATATATATATATATATATATATATAGTTACTTTATGATGCAGCATCGGTTTTATGGAAAGTCTATACCATCTGGAGCGGGACAAGAAGCATTTAGAAATGCGAGTACATTAGGGTATTTGAACGCAGAACAAGCACTGGCCGACTATGCTGCGATACTTTTGCACGTTAAGGAGAAATACAACGCCAAACACAACCCTATCATTGTTATTGGAGGATCCTACGGTGGAAGTATGTTCACCTTCACCTTAATTTATATATATTAAGAGTATGAGTTTTTAATTTAGAATTAATAAATTAACTCATGCATACTCTTTACATGTAGTTAAAACTTCTTCTCAATTTTTGATATTAGATATTTTCAAAATTTTCTACTCGTCTAATCATTGATCTCGACAATATTCTTAGTATATATTGGTTAATTTTGGATAAAAGATTAATCAAGACTCTTTTAATAGACCAGACAGACTTTGGTTCGGGTGAGGCAAAGTATCTTTGGATTCTAATACCATATAAGAAATACACTCTTCTAAAATAAAATCAATTGGTAATGAGTGGTTTGAAACATATGTTTCTTATATATTATTACGTACTTAAAATCTCTTAACTTTCAATGTTAGATATTTCTCACAATATATACAACTAAAATATCTTCTGCATATGTTTTTATTCTAAAATACTATCATTGTATTCTTTTTTTAAAAAAAAATAACACCGATTTTTTTCTCTTTAATAACAAAACAAAATTATATTTTTAAAATTTTGGATTTAAAATTATTGGAGATCTCTTTAAGATTTATTTTAATTATGATTTAATGTTTACTTTTCAAATTATCATAACCTAAACTTATGTGGCTTCCTCTGAATTAAATGAATTATATTGTCCCAAGAAGACTATTCTGCGTAGTTTATTCTGGGTGGTAACTTTAAATAGAATTATAGAATAAATATGATAATTTTGTATAATTATAGTTAATTATTTATCATTACATGGTACAAAAGTGTTGGCGGCATGGTTCAGATTAAAATATCCACACATAGCAATGGGGGCATTAGCATCTTCAGCTCCTCTTCTCTACTTTGAAGATACTCTCCCTAAATTTGGTTATTACTATATTGTAACCAAAGCTTTCAAGGTAATAATATTTATTCAATTATTTGACCATATATATGAACCTATAAGACTCTTTCTTATAATATCACAATTAAGCTTTAGATGTTTACTAAATTTCACCCTTTCTTTTATATTTTCCTAAAAAAAAATATCCAACAAGGAAACGAGTAAGAGATGTTATGAAAGGATCCGTAAGTCTTGGGATGAAATCGATAGAATTGCTGCTAAATCCAACGGTCTTTTGATACTAAGCAAAAAATTTAAGACTTGCACGTAAGAAAATACTCTTTCTCTTCTTCTTTTTTTCTTCTTCATACCATAGCAAGTCCGCAAGCTCGTGCTTGCTCTGTTTAGCTTCAGGAGCGGTCCTGCTTCTTACAAATGCTTCGAATTAACATACGTACCCTTTATACTTTGTCTATAAAATGAATTTTCAGGCCATTGAATCGTAGCTTCGATATCAAAGACTTTTTGGACTCTGTATACTCTGATGCAGCTCAGTTCAACGGACAGTTCGACTATAATCTGACGAATGTGTGTAATGCCATCAACGAGAACCCATCTAACCATAAAATTGATTTACTCGATCGAATTTTCGCGGGTGTTGTCGCGTCAGTAGGCAACCTATCTTGCTATGATAACAACTTGTTTTCGGAGAGTACAAACAATACTATCGCATGGAAATGGCAGGCACGTAAAATTTGCGTTATAAAATATATATACATTTTAAAAAACCATATATTAAACCTTGATTTTGTATATGTTGAGAACTTCTTTTATGGAATTAAGCATTTCTTGAAATTTATACCATTTGAGTAAAAGAAAAATTTGTAGAATTGTGCATTCCTCTAAATTTGTACCATTTAAGTTTTAAAAAAAGTTTTTTCTAAAAAAACATCTAATAGAAAAAGGTTCCTCTATAAATATGTAGGACAATTATATAAACATATAATTTTTCTAAATTTTTATTTTGCATATTTATTTTTTGAGGAATTCCTTGAAAATCCATCAAAAGAAGTTCAAATTTCAAATATATCACACACTCCCAAAAGTTTCAAAAATACTACACACTCTCAAATATTGTTTCAAAAATACCACAAACATAAAAAGTGAATTTTAAAGGATAAAAATTTAAAATTTTGGGTTTTTGTTTACTAAATAGAGTTTAGATTTAGTTTTGAAGGAGTAGGATTTGGTGGAGTTTTAGAGTTTAAATTTGAAGTTTTTTAATTATTTCAAAATTTGTGGTATTGTTGTGATATTTTTGAAAAAAGAAATATGGGATTTTTGGAAATTTAGAGAGAGTGTTATTTTTAAAATAAATCTAGTTTTTGTGATATTTTTGAAAAAAAATCATTATTTTTCATTAAATTCTATTATACTAGTTTAAATAATTGCTACCGTTTGCACCCGAATTGGTTCATTATTTCTATAATAATCTTTACATTGACAAACATATCAAAATGCTACATTGAACAAAGGCTTGCAGCGAGATAGTGATGCCGATAGGACATGACGAACAAGACTCGATGTTTCAAACGACGCCGTTTAATATGACCAGCTTTATTGACGACTGTAAATCCTCTTTTGGTGTTTCTCCTCGCCCTCATTGGATCACCACATACTTCGGCATTCAAGTACCTACCTATCTTAATAATTAGCTAGTTTTAAAACTCATCATATTATATTATAAATATTTTGATGAAATTAATACTTATGGAACTCACATATTAAGTTATGTGCAGGATATAAAGTTAATTCTCCGAAGATTTGGGAGCAACATCATTTTCTCTAATGGATTGTTAGATCCTTACAGCGTTGGCGGGTAAATTTAAATAATTTTTATTAAGTTAACAA
>OVBE01004575.1:245-23640 GCA_900406425.1 Iberis pinnata | reverse complement strand
TGAAAAGACAAGCTGGTGTCTTTCCTGGGAAAGTTGAGGACAATCCGAAAGGGTATTTCAAGACTTTGGTGAGTAATTCAGAGAAAGAAGCTAAGAATTTTGGAGAAGATTCAGATATTTCGAAAGAGGAATTGGATGTAGAGATATCTGCCCGATCGCGCAGCCTTTGCCTGATCGGGCAACTTAGTTCTGGACATACAGATTAATCGGGCACTGCTATCCCGATCGTGAAAACCGATCTAAAAACTCCAGGGAAAAATGATCGATCGGGCACCTCACTTGCCCGATCGAACAGTTTAGTCGGACGAAAATATGAGATTTTTGCCTGATCAGGCACTCCTTGCCCGATCGAGCAAAAGTCCCTGGAATCGAAAATCTCTGAAAGCTCCTATAAACCCAAAATTCCTTATCCGGTACTTCCTACAGAGCCTATATCAGAGTTCAAAGTTGATGAGATGATTGGGACCGAGGAGAATTCTTAGTTCCTTGTTCGAATAATGGAGTGGAGTTCATAGATTCTCTTTGTGATACTGGAGCTAATGTGACCGTTATATCCATGACTGTTGCAAAACAGTTAGGATTATCAGGTATCCAACCATCTCATATGACTTTCACGCTTGCTAACAATTCTATCGTATCTTCTAGTGGTTTTATCCCGGACCTCTTGGTACAAGTTGGTGATTGTCTTGTCCCTGTTGATTTCCACATCTTGGCAACGAATGAGCATTCACATGAACCATTGATTCTTGGAAGACCCTTTCTTTCAACCATAGGGGCTGTTATTGATTTACCCAATCGGTGAATATCTCTGAAGAACATCAAGAAACGGATTTTCAATCCAGCGATTCCTTCAAAAGGGATCTTTAGGCTACTACGGTTAAAGAAGAAAAGATGCAGAATGGAGTTCATACTGAACCAGATCCTAACTCTGTAATTTCTGAAGTCTCAAACAATCAACCTCCAATCTCAACAAGGAATAGCATTCCAAAGGTGAAGGACAAGCTTGCAGTATCTAGCAACATTCTAATCTTAGGCAAGGCACCTCTGTAGAGGGTGCTGAGTAGGGAAGCTTTGCTGAAACCGTGATGTGGGAATTTCATGGTATAGTTCTTAAAGCGCTCCCATGTCTTGGAGAAGATTTCAGCATTCTTCTGTGCAAACCCTGAAATGTCATTCCTCAAGCGTGTTGTTCTTGAAGTTGAGAAGAACTTTGCAAGGAATGCCTTCTTGCAGGCATCCCAGGTTGTGATGGAGTTCCTTGGGAGTGACTTCTCCCATTGGTGTGCCTTCTCCTCTGAAGAGAAAGGCAAGAGGCGTAGTTTGAAAGCATCTTCATTCACACCATTTATCTTCGTTAGGCTGCAGAACATATCGAACTCGTCGAGGTGATCAAGTGGGTCTTCCATAGGTAGTCCATGGAACTTGTTGCTCTGAACCATTGCAATGAGACTATGCATGATCTCGAAGTTGTTGTTCAGACCTGCAGGTGGACTGATTCCATGTCTGATGGTGTGAGTGTTGGGGTTGTCACCAGCACCTATGGTGTTCTGGTTATCTCTGTCAGTGTTTTCTGCCATTTGTAAATTCAACCGTCTCAAGTGTTCTGCACGTTCGTGTTCACGTTTTGCCCGAGAGTGTTCCTGTTCAAGAGCTCTGATGTCGTCAATGAGGGGAATCAACTCAATTGGTCCTCTGTTTCTCAGGTTCATACACTACTAAGCAGGTACCTGAAAAAAAGCAAACAAAGGTAGACAGGTAAGTAAAGATGTAAAAGAAGCTTGATCTGAAAAGATCCAAAATCCAAAATGTAGTAAACCACTACCAAATGACAACGGCGCCAAATTGAGAGTAGGATTTTTCGGTCCTAAAGGGTATCAATTACCCATCATTGTAGTATAGATGAGTTATCAATCCAAATGAGAGTGCACTAACAATCTGGAATGCAATGGGTGCTTCAAAGTCAAGCTAAGCATTAAAAAGGGTGGTTTTGGTAAAAGGTCCTAAGTGCATTAAACATGCTGGAAGTAAGGTCCACAAACATAAAAAGAAGCATAAAAGCCTAAAATGCAAAAAAAGAGAAAAAGAAAGGAGAGTGAAAGGTGTAAACAAGTACGAAGTAGTTCGTGGGGACAAGGGCGATTGACTAAGGATCTATCATGAACCACCTAAGTACCTAACATACCTCATACAATGAACTAACCCCTAGACAGTAGAAACATAAGCAACCAATTCCAATCCCTTGGCAATCAATTTGAAACAAAGCAATCACAAACTTAACTCCCGTTATAGACAGTAACTACTAAGCAGGCATGAACAACAATTTACAATGCTTAATAAGCTTCCCAAACAATTAATCCCTTAGAAGGGGAAACAAATCTATGAAATCACCTAGTTCCGGACATCTCCAATGAATCACTGTCAAGTGTTGAAGAGCCTAAAGGCGGGTTTTTAGTCCTTCCCAATATGAAATATAATCAGCATTACGAGCAGGTGAAACATAAGGGATTTAAAGACAAACAACTTAGGTACTAAGGTGAAACATCAACTCTAGTCTACCCCATCCTCAGGAACTTAATGGACTACTCACTACTCATGGAAATGAAAACAGTGAAAAAAAAATCATTATTTCAAAGCTAGACATGTAGATCTAAGGTTAAACAGATGAATAACAACAAGAACACAATCCCAAAAACTAAAAACAGCAATGAAACAGTCAAAACAGAGATGAAGGTCAAACTAAAACAGAAGATTAAAAGCTTAAAATGTAAATCAATATGCACCAACTAAACAGCAACCTAAAGCTAAGTAAGAAAGTAGAGGAAAAACATAAGATTAACTTGAAACTTAAAAGAAAACTGGTTTTTACACCAAAAACATGAAGAACAACAAAGAGAAAGAAAAACCTAAGAAAAACCCTAAAAGGGAAAGAAAAACTAAGCTTATGCAAAAGGATGCGAGTTAGGGATTTTATAGTGTGCAGAGAAAAGACCTAAATCGTACTAAAGACAAAAGCTAATCATTGTCTTGGATCTTGGGTCTTGGTTCAGGTGCTATCCGGAATTGAGTTGGTTGGAGCTTGTGCTGGTGCGTGATTGATCTAAAGTGTTGAGAGCTTGGACGTAAGCGTCAAGATCTATCAAAGTTGAGACACATTTGAGAGTGGGAACAATCCTGAAGTTAAGTACCTGAGATCGATCCAGGCAAGGTGCTGGGATTGATCCAGGCGTCGTGTTGCCAAGAGAGGTCGATCCAGTCTTCAGGTTGTGATAGATCCAAACTTAGCTCAGCTCCCGTTCATGCACTTCCTTTGCTTCTTCAGAATTTTCACAAGTTGTCCCGAGAGAGATAGAGAGAGATCGATCCAGATGTTGAAGAACATATCGATCCAGGCAAGTGTGGGATCGATCTTGAGTGTTGCTGGGACAAGGTGAGATCAATTTGGATCGATCCAGAAGCTGCTTGGGATCGTCCAGGAGTGATGCAGGAACGATCCAGATAGGTGCAGGAGAGAGATGAGATAGATCCAGGTAAGTGCTGCGGTCGATCCAGATTAATGCCAGTCCATTCCACGCTAAGTGCTGCTCTATTACATATTAAATGTTGCTTTTCTGAAATCTCATAAATCCTTCACGAAAACTTATGAAAGTCCTAAAAAATCTCCAAAATGCCTGAATATAAAAATTCTAATGCAAAAGTCCTAAAAATCACAAATTTACTTAAATCAACTATAAATGTGATGTATGCATGTCTAAAGACCTCATAATTGATATTCAATGATATGTAAAATCCATGAAAATTCAGAGTCATCAGACGCAATCTCATACTGGGTATCAAGCGGGAGTGCATCGCTATCAACGGACTCTTGAGATGTCCGCTCCGGGATATTTCGTTGTGTCGTCTGGACCACCTTGCGAACAACCGGATCTTGTATCTCACCCGTCGTCGTGTTCGTGTGCATGTCCTCCATAAGCTCGATCGGGCCTTGTCAATATCCAGTCTCACGCTCCTAATTTAAAATTGAGAATCAAATTAGAATTGAATATACAATATATTAAGTTTAGTATATTGAAAATTTTTTCATACCATTTCATCGGCTCGAGTGACCGCACTCTTCGGAGTTGCTATACCCTTGCCATCTCGGGTACTCATCTGATTGTTCTTGTTCGTCGTCGACTTTTTTTGTCTTCTCTTCTTCCCAATATATGAGGAAGCCTTCGAAGACTTCATCAGGCATCATGTTATGCTTATTCCCGTCTGTCTACCAACTAGTCTTCCAAGCGTACACGTGTTGAGTGTACGTCTTCCCCGCTTGTGTATAAAACTCCCTGACCTCCTGGGTCATAGAGGTTTCCATTTGTGCTCTTGCTATAAAGTACAAAGGTTTTATGTTAGTAAATATATATATTTTAAATTTGTTAGTAAAACGATATATATGTCTTACCGTAAAACAATAAAACCAATACTCTTGGTATGCGGGTGGCATATCTCTAAACATTTGATAAGCGACTTTGAGAAGTCCTTGCATCAATCGCTTGATGCACTTTGTGATGCCATTATCCGACTGCAGAAATCACGTTGTGCCATCACGTGTAGTGGGTGCAGTCACGGCAATCTCTCCCGTTCCGGCTTGACGGGTGCAGTCGTCCCAATTTTTTCTTTTCTTTTTTGTGTTTTGATACTTAATTCCTAACGGAATAATCCGTCACGAATCCATAAGGAATGAAAAAAATTGAATTTTCACATATTTTCAATTTTTTGGGACTATAACGCGCCAAGATACAGTGTTAAAATGCTTAAATGATTGGTAAAATGCTTGTTAATATGAATTAGTATATTATATATATATATATGTTTTATGTATTATATATATATATATTAATATAAATATATATGTTTTATATATATATATATATATATATGTTTAAATGTTTACTACTAAATGATAAATTTTTTAAAAGATGCAAATAAACATAAAAATATTGTTTCATAATATAGATAAAATGAATACATTTCAAATTGTTCATACATAGTAACAAACACAAAAATCTACTTGGAAGTCGATGAATAATTTGATGGATCAGAACTCGCATCATCTTCAAACTCGTCACCAGACTCATCATCTACGTCATGTACACTAACGTTCAAATCGCCAAACATTCAAAAATTCACAAATAGATGGACGCCTAGAGTAGGATGAATCTCAGCTAAAGAACCGTGACCCAATGGTTGTAGTGGTTCACGCTCTAAAACGCCTTCTATCATATTTTGAGGTTTACTTGCGTCACTGTTACCCAAGGATCGCTCCGATTCCTAATGTGTGGGTACGTAATGTAAGAGACCTGAAATATTTGTAAATATTATGTTAGCTAAATGTAATAGACAATTTATATGAATTCATTAAACACCCAAGATTATACCTGATCCGTTTGTGTGGCGAGAGTGAAAGGATCGTGTTTTCCAAGTTTTCTATGGGAGTTGATCGAAGTCACGACAAACTTGTCTACTCTAACACCTCTACCATCCGTTGGATCAAACCAATAACACATGAACACAACACATCTCAAGTTCAACATCCCTGGGTAATGGACCTCTAATATCTCTCGAAGAATGTCGTAGTACACAACATTTCTGGAGGACGAAGATATACCATGATCTAAGGTCGTCCTATCTCTATCTAAGGCGTTGACCTTGAAAGTGAATCTCCTCATGCAATACCTCGGGTATGATGTAGCAATGCTGTTTGGCCCTCTTGCAATATCGAGCAACCAAGTTGGAAATGTTCAACCATTTGATGTTTCCTTTGCAACCTGTATTTATGTGTAGATTATATGTTAGAATTTTGCAAAAAATATTACTTCTAATTGAATAAAATCAACCTCTTACATAATATTGCAACCACTTAATGAACTCTTCCTGTTTGAGAGTCCAACTTCGTCTTCAGATTTATCCGGGAAATAACCACGGACGACTACCTTGTATAACCTACATAATTTGAAATAATCACAAGTTATCTAAACTTATGTATGATAAAAAAATTAAGATGTTAAAAGTATTGAACTTGTATCTTTCATATTCGAGCATATCCTCACAATTAGTAAGGATATACATATGTAAATGGTTCTACTCCTCTGATGTAAGTCGGCGACTCTTATCCTTCCCGCTAAGTTGTCCAATTTGTCGAAACATGCTTGGAACATAAGCTGGGTACATCGCATATTCTCCACTGTCGTCATGTCGACTTATTCTACGACTTCCCATAATATGCTTTTCTTGTGCCAGCTATGATTAATACCCGTAAACTCAATATTGACGTGTCCATTTCCACCAACATTTGCATCATTCGTCATAACAACACCATAATCTTCCAGTTGTCCTAAGAGATATGTGCCATCTAATTCAGGTTGTGGACCGTCAACACATCTGTTTTTAGTGAATAATGTTGTTGAGACGATNGGGGGGGGGGGGGGGGGGGGGGGGGGGGGGGCAAAAACCTTCGATGATAATCAAACCAGCATATTTTCCTCCCATTACTCAGCTCGAAGGAATCAGTGTTATCCGCACAATATGGACATGCTAGTTTCCCATGAGTTATCCACCTTGATAACATGCCATACGCTGGGAAATCGCTTATAGTCCACATAAGAACCGCACGCATCCTAAAATTTTTTGTAACGACACATCATACGATTTCTCCCCATGTTTCCATAATGTCAACAACTCATGTATCAGTGGTTGCAAAAACACGTCAAGTGATCTTTTCGGATGGTCCATCCCTGGTACAAGAACAGAGAGAAATAGAAACTCTTGGTTTATACACAAATATGGCATAAAATTGCATGGTGTCGTGATCACTGGCCATAGAGAATACTATCTACCGTGCTTCCCAAATGGGTTGAATCTATTTGTACTTAACGAGATAAACGTTTCTTGGCTTGCATGAAAAATCTAGATAAGTAGCCTGAAAATGCCGTCAAGCTTCTGCAATAGAAGGATGTGTAATATCTCCATCGAATATATGCTCAGCATGCCATCTCATTGTCGCATCTGTTCTCTCAGACTGATACAACCTCTTCAACTTATCCTTTAGTGGCAAATACCACATTCTCTTGTAAGGCACTGAAACTCTACCGCCTGTATCCTTATACATTGGTTTGCGACAAATCTACACCTCGTCCGGGTGTCGTCACGTGTCCAATAGATCATACAATTATCAATGCACACGTCTATAACCTGATACGGCAATCCAAACCCCGAAAAAAGTTTCTGAATCTCGTAATATGAACGTGGAGCATTGTTATCCTTTGGCAAGATATCTCTCACTAACTTGGCTATTGCGTCAACTGCATCCTCAGACAAGTTATAATCTGTCTTTATACCCATCAACCTACTAGCAGATGATAAAGGCAAATGGCCATCTCTACATCCACTATATAATGGTTGATTTTCTACGTCTAACATATCAAAAACCATCGTGCTGCTAAATTTGGTTCTTCGTACGAACCCTGAGCCGTCTCTATAGTTTCTCTATAAATTTCATTAACCATTTGAACCATAGGTGCATCATTATCTAAATTCGTTCTAGGTTCCTCTATCCTATTGGCCAGTGGTTCGCTACTGTTAGTACTAGCAACAAGATCATGTCGTTTGCTACCACTACTACTAGCAACAATATCATATCGTTCGCCATGAAAAATTCGAAATCTTATAACTAGGCATAAAACCATTTGTATACAAGTGATTCCAAACCATATCTAACTTAATATTATGCGAATTCCGATAAATAGAGCATAGACATAGTAACTTACGACTGCGTTGTGCCCGAGGTTGTCGACATGCTAATTCTATGAATTCCATAGCACCACGCAAATACTCGTTGTTCAAAAGGTTTGTATATGGATCTATTTATTTCCGATCCACCCATGATCGAAAATAAGGAGGATTAGACATTTTTTTGTAAGATATATGTTGTGAATGTGTGAATAATGAAGGTGGGGGGGGGGTTCTGGATTTATAGACTTTGTCATGACAGGTTCATCCGTCAGGATTTACCAATATAACCGTTGGCATCGGTTATATTAACATATACGTTGTCAGGCAAATTTCCTGACGGATTTTGTTACGGATTCCTGACAGATATGCCCGTCAGGAATTATCTGTCAGGTTTTTTGCCAACGGATTTTGATCTGTGATAGGCTTAAGTTTTAATCCTAAATCTACACTACATAGAACAAATCCTTGTAGTATAGTAAAGGGTCAATCCCACAGAGACCAGACAATACGACTCTTAGTTAAAAATCGATTCTAGCTAAGATAAGATAAAAGAGGGAATGTTTTCAAAACGATTGAAAAGTAAAGCGAATATTTAAAAACGAATGTAAACCAATAAAATAAAATGTTAGGATATAGAGAAGTTCCACATGTATTCAGGTTTTAAGTTCAGCTTGACATGCAAGATTAACAATGATATTAGTTCTCAACTCAAAAGACGATAATAGACTAATTTCCTCCCGTAATATTAGACCCCTATGACATAATTTCTAGAAATAAAGACTAACCTTCTCCTTAAATCTTAGATCTCTAATTCATATAATTAAATAATGCAGTGATTACAGATTTGATATGTTCATAAGCATTTTAAGATAATACTCCCGCAAGCAAAGATACTTATTCATCTAGACTAGGTCAGATTAAATAAACCAAATACCTTTGTATTTATAAACCTAAAATCATAAACTAGGTGATCAGGTTAATTAAACTAGACTAAGAACCTAACAAATTGAATCTATTAAAGTCAAACCCTAACCATCAAAACCTGTTTTCCCTGGAAAATCCCTAAAACCTAACAAAGAGACTACTCAGACATAGCCAAGAAATCAACAATCATCAATAGAGAAAACATATTCAAAAACCATAATTCAATAAAACTAATAAGAGAGTTCAGAATTCTTCTCTAAAATACAGGTGTCAGGATTCATCTCTCTCAGAAAAGCTCTCAAAATAATGAATTGTAAATTGAATTGTATTCTTCTGTATCTTTTTTCTGTATCAAATAAACCATAGACTTCTAACTTATATAGAGTTCAAAAAATAATAAAACCTAATAAGGAAAACATATGATAAGTCTTGAGCACGTAAACGTCTTTTTGGCATTTCAATAATTCTCGAGCATTCGGATCAATCGATCCAAGTGTGGATCGATCGATAAAAACTAATGTAAGTTTGGTAGTCTTCAGGATCGATTGACCCAAGTGTGGATCGATCGATCTGCTCCATCACGTCCTGCACATGCTTCTTATGCGAGACAGCTTGACCAGTCTTCAGTAAAATTGTCATAACTTTTGATTGTTTCAATGGATTGACCTCAAATCATTTTCATATGAAACCTAACTCACGTGGACAGTTTGAGCTAAAATCTCATCCCATTCAATTCATAGAAACATCTCCAAATGTTGATCCACTTTTGGCTCTTCTGCTGAACTCTGCTTCTGCATTCGTCAAATTGCATCCATTTTGTGCACAAAACCACCTTTTTGGTCTAGAACGTCTAAAATACCTGGAATCATGAAAATATATCAAAAACACATAGAAAATAATCGAATAATGACAAATAGCAAGTATAAATACTCACTAAAAGACATCAAAATCAAGTGATATCAGTTCCCCCAAACTTAGATTTTGTTTGTCCTTAAGTGAAGCAAGACCCAATCTGGAGAAAAGGTTTTGGAACCACACATGAACTCTCAGAATCTCACCAACCTTAGGCATAGATATCAAAACTTAAAGGACATCGATCCTAAATAACCATTATGAAAGAACTGTTCACCACCACATAATCAAAAGTTTGTTTCCTACTCTAAATCCAATATCAATCAAACCATCAAGTCATCTTAGCCAGCTCATTAAGTTCAATTTGATTAGAATATATGCATTCTTACCTATGGGGTTTTGATTCAATGCGCACACGCACCTCTTCTATCAAAATGCTCATACCAAACAGAGCATCAAACGACTTATGGTCCTGATCCTTTTCCCCCCTTTTTACTTTTTTCGCACTTTTTTGCGTTTTTTCTTTCTTTTTTTTTCATTTTTGCACTTTTCTGCGTTTTTCTCTTTTTTTAGCAACCCGGCATTGACTACAGACTTGTAGGTCACGCTTTCAACTCTTTATCTTAACCGGGTTTTTTCTGAAGGGAGGGAGATAAAGGATCCGGATTATACTGAAAGAACTTGTCAATTTTATAGAACATTGAAAAGCAAGACACTTAGCTTTCAAAGTATTTTACCACCACAAGAAAGAGAAATTAAATTCAATATTAATTCCTATCATGCCAGAGCTAGCATCAAATCATCAACAATCCAAAAGATCCAGACTTTCAGAAACAAAACAATCAGCAATGGGGTTCCAATCCTAAACATATCAGTTAAATCTAAGCCAATAATCTAAGAAGATCAATACTATACTCACACTAGGTTGGTTATCATCACAAATTCTGGTCATTGTTCCTTTAACTCGACTTGACATGACTAATTAAAATATGATTAGAAACTATACTCCCTCCCCCAGACTTAAATCACAACGTCCCGGTGTAAAATAAACCCAAGAGAAGGAATAATGACGATAAAATAAATAGGAAAAATGAATAGTTCAAAAGAAGTTCAATACTTACCCGGAACAAAGATCGGCTGAAATTTACTATGACGGATCGATCGATCCCTAGACGGATCGATTGATGTCTGATAACATAGTAAAAACTTCATGGACATGGATCGATCGATCCATAGACGAATCGATCGATCGGTATGTCCGACCTAAATTTTTGAATTTTCCTGAAACATCTCTTAAACTCAAAACTAAAAATCAATAATTTAGTTAATTAATTAGGACTGACTTTAAACAAAAACCAAAGAAGAAAATTCAAATTAGTGGGTTGCCTCCCACTAAGCGCTTTATTTAACGTCTTTAGCTAGACCTACTTACCGTCAATGATGAATCTAGCTCGACTCCAATATAGGGAATAGTTCTACAATCCTTTTATGATATCTGCAACTTCAACATCTTATTCATTGTTTCCTTCTTGAAATCATTTCCTTTGTTTTTAATATCTTGAGAAAAAGGAATCCTAACCTTAGAGAAAGGTTTGGGAAAACCTTTACTCTTCACTGTGTAGTCAACCCATTCTTCACCCATTGACTTGGGAATAAAATTCATGTAAGTATTCTTCATGGCTTCTTTCAAACTTCCTTAACCTTTACCCTTGTCTTCTGAAGCCCGTTTTGGTGTACCTTTTTCTTTTCCTTGATCAGTCAGATCCAACTCATCATTCTCATCGATCTTCTGTAAGTTTATCTTCCCCCACTTATTTATTCTTGGGGTAGAACCTTTGAGTGGAACTTGAGATTCATTGATCATGACTTTAACATCAGAGTGTTCAGATTCGGTCTAAGAGGCCTGCTCCACTTTTACCTCTTTGATCACAATGATCCTTAATGTAGGTATGTAGGGTACTAAGGGATAGTAATATGTTTTCTGGATATTGGTGAGATATATTCGCTTTTGAGGAACATGCATCACAGCTCCTACTGATTCTAAGAACGGTCTCCCTAGAACTAGCGATCCTTCAGAATTCCCATTCGTGTCAAAGACATGGAAATCCACAGGGACTATGCAATCTCCTACTTGCACCATCACATCAGATAAGAAATCACTAGAAGACACGATGAAATTTTTAGCCAATGAAAATGACATTCCTGAAGGTCTTATATCCCTAAGTCCTAACTTTTCAACGACCATCTATGACATGATGCTAACATTAGCACTAGTGTCACACAGAGATTCTTTGAACATGACTCCTTTAACCTTTACCGGAATCACGAATTCACCCGGGTCCTCTAACTTATGAAGTCTTCTTAACGGAAGAACCTGCTGAGAAACAACATCATAGTACATGTGTTCTTCAGTTGGGACCTTAGGTCTGTTGGGGCACGAGGTCTGAATTTTTGCAAGTTGCTTTGAACTTGGTGCAGGTTTTAGAGGTGGATCGATCTATGTCTTGGTTCTTTGGAAATTTTTCTGATGGATCGATCGATCCAGGTTGGATCAATCGATCTAAAGCTTCTGAGCTTTTCCGTAACTTTGGATCGATCGAGCTGAACCCCTGCATCACTTTTCATATTCTAAAAATCTGTAGATTCTGCAGACATTTTATCCTTTCCATCAGAACTTGAATTTATTGCCTCGATATATCCCTTGGGATTATCTTCAACCTTTTCTGGTAGCATACCAGCTTGTACATTAACCGCTTTAGAAGTTTGAACCACTTGTACATCTAACTTCTTCACATGAGTAGACAATAATTCGAACTTGTTGTTCAAATCGTTATACATACCATCCAGCTTTGCACTCAGATTCTTTTCATACTGTTGTTGACTCTCTAAGATTTGCTTCAACATCTCCTCCATCTTATATCTTGATGAACTTGAGGTTGAACCGTTTGTTGGAAACCAGGTTGAGGGGTTTGTTGAAAACCCGATTTCTGAACAAATGTCTGTCCAGAATTCTGTGCAAAGGTATTCTAGGGAGGATAAGACTGATCTTGAGGATTCTCAACATCAGTACTCCTCCATGACAGATTACCTTTGTTGTAACCTGATAGTAGGATTTTTGAGGTCCTGAGGTATCAATTCCCCATCATTGCAGTATAGATGAGGTTATCAATCCAATCAGGTGTATCCTAACAATCTGAATTGCAATGGATACTCTTAAGTCAAGCTAAACAGTAAAAATGGGTGGTTTACTAACAGGTCCTAAGTGCAGAGAACATGCTGGAAGTAAAGAGCATAAACAGAACAAGAAGCATAAAAGACTAAAATGCAAAAACAAAGTAAAAGCAGAGAGAGTGAAAGATTTAAACAAGTGTGAAGCAATTCCTGAGGACTAAGGATAATCAACCAGAGATCCGTCCCAAACTACCTAAGCACCTAACATACCTCAAACAATCACTAAGCTATCCCTAGACAATATGTTTATAAGTCACCAAGTCCAATCCCTTGATAAAATAGAATCAACCTAAGCAATCACCAGACCTAACTCCCATTAATGGTACACAACCTAGAAGGCATTAAGCAAGAACCTACCAAAGCCAAAAATCCCCCTAGTCATCCAACCCCTAGGCTGAGATGCATATCCTAAGCATCTAGGGCGTTGCGTAAAGATAGACTAATCTCTGAAATCCCCATGATCAGACATTCCATAGAACGCTTTTTGGGCGCTGGAATGTCCAAGATTAGATTTCCATTAGCGTGAAAGAAACAAGCATTAAGCACAATGAAACAGAAGGGATGTAAGTTTTCACACAAGCTTAGGTTCCAAAGGTGAGATCAGGACATCAACCCTAGTCTACCCCATCCTCAGGAACTACTCACTACTCATGGAAATAAAAACAGAGAAAACAGAAATCATAACTTCAAAGCTAAACATGCATATATAAGGTCAAACAACAAGAACAACAAGAACTCAAACCCATAAAAGCAAGAACAACTATACAAAAGTAACTAACCCAGAAAGTGATCAAACTAAAAGCAGAAGATTAAAAAGTAACAGGAAAGATCAACATGCACCAAGTGAACAACAACCTAAAGCTAAGCAAAAAAAGTAAAGGAAAAACAGAAGATTAGCATAAACTTAAAAGATTTTGGGTTTTACACCTAAGAACATGAAGAACAACAAAGGAAAATGAAAACCTAAGCCAAAACCTAAAAAGGAAAGAAAAACAAGACTTGTGCAAAAGGAGACGAGTTAGAGCTTTTATAGTGTTCAGAGAAAATCCCTAAATCGCACTGAAGACAAAAACTAATCATTAGCTTGGATCTTGGGTCAGGTCCACTTTGGAATTGAGTTGGTCGGGTTGGAGCATATTTGACTTCGATTTGGTAAGTGCGAGATCGATCTGAGCTGGGGATCGATCAAGAAGTTAAATTGAGATCGATCCAGTTTGTTTGTGGCTTCAACGAGATGGTCTGGTTGAATCTGGGATCAATCATGTTGAGTGTTGGTCCATTCCATGCTACGTGCTGCTCTATTCCATGTTAAGTGCTGCTTTTCTGAAATCTCACAAATCCTTCCTAAAAACTCCTGAAAATTCTGAAAAATCTCCAAAATACGTGCATATGCAAATTCTAATGCAAAAGTTCTAGAGGTTCAACTCAGAAAAACCATGATGGGGACAATCCCGCAGGTACTCTTTTGAATATGTCCCATGCTTCATAGAAGGATTCCACCGGTCCTTGCTGAAATTGAGAGATCTTACTTCTCAAATTGTTGGTTCTGGTGGAAGTGTAAAAGTGGTTCAGAAACTTGGCCTTGCACTCATCCCAAATTTCTATTGAGTTAGCTGGTAATGACTTAAGCCACCTCAAAGCTCTATCAGCTAAGGAATGATTGAAGAGCTTGAAATGAAAAAAGCCTTTAGAGACTCCATTCAGATGAGTTGTGCTGCAATGTCTTCAAAACTATCAATGTGATCCATAGGATACTTGGTAGACAAGCCATGAAACTGGTTTTGTCGTAGCAACTAGATCAGCTGAAATGGGAACTGGTAGTTCTGTATCTGGGGTTGTGGAGGGTGGAGGGCGTTCCTATTGACTAGGAAGGCTTCAGAGTTGTTGAAATCGCCAAAAAGTACCCTATTTTGGTGAGGTGGGCGATTTTGATTCAGTCTAGGTGGGACTTGTTCGCCATTTTCATCGCCTAGATTGGCGTTTTCAACTCTTTGGTTTGCATCTCTTTCGAGATTTAACGGTGGCACTTGATTATCGTCACCTCCTTGTTGGTCTAGCACCAACTGTCCTATCTGCTCCAAGCATGGAGGGATTTGGGCATTCTAAACTAAGGGAATGGTCGGATTCTGAATGACGTTGTCAGCCATTGGTATGGATGAACTAGCGCTTCTTCTAGACTTCTGGTTTGAACGTTCTAATCGTGCGAGTTCTTCATTTGTGAGAATAAGCAGTTCAGGTGATTTTTTAGATCTCCTGGTCATGCACCTTGATGATTCTAAATTTTCATGGATTTTACATATCAATTAGCATCAATTTTGAGGTCTAAAAGTGTGCATACATCACATTTATGGTTGATTTCAGTAATTTTAGGATTTTTAGGACTTTTGCATTAGAATTTGCATATGCACGCATTTTGGAGATTTTTCAGGACTATCAGGAGTTTTCGGGAAGGATTTGCGAGATTTCGGAAAAGCAGCACTTAACATTGAATGGAGCAGCACTCATCATGGAATTGACTGGATCTTCATTAGAACTATCCCAACTCTATGCAGGATCGATCTCAGCACTTGCAGGATCGATCCCAACTCACCTCAGATCAATCCCATCTCAAACCAAGATCGATCCCCTTCTCTCTCATTCAACGTTTTTGGTGAAGCCTCAAATGAAGCTAAGGAAGTGCACGAAGCTGAAGCAGGGCTAAGAAGAAAACAGATGAGATCGATCTCACCTATGTTGGTATCAATCTCAGGCACTCAATGTCGAGATCGATCCCAACCTCAGACACACTTTGGACGCATCTCAGTTGGATCGATCCCATGCAAGCATCTTCAGCCCGGATCGATCGCGCACTCACCAACTCGAAGTCAAACACGCTCCGACCCGACCAACTCAAATCCGGATACCACCTAAGATCCAAGACAATGATTAGCATTTTGTCTTTAGTGCGAATTAGGGCTTTTCTCTAAACACTATAAAAGCCCTAATTCGCCCCCATTTGCACAAGTTTTAGTTTTTCTTTCCTTTTTAGGTTTTATCTTAGGTTTTCATTTTCTGTAAGTTGTTCTTGATTTTCTTGGTGTAAAAATTTTTTTTCTTTCAAATCTTTAGTTAATCTTTTGTTTTTCTTTAGTTTCCTTGCTTAGCTTTACCTTGTTGCATATCTGGTGCATGTTGATTTACGTTTTAAGCTTTAATCTCCAGTTTTAGTTTACTGTTTCATTGCTGTTCTTCATTTCTGGGTTTATGTTCTTGCTGTTATTCATCTGTTTTTCCGAGATCTGCATGTTTAGCTTTAAGGTTATGTTTGCTGTTTCATCTGCTTCTACTCCCATGAGTAGCGAGTAGTCATCCAAATTCCTGAGGATGGGGGTAGACTAGGGTTGATGTTCTGGGTTTTCTTCAGTACCTAAGTTGATTGTTCTTAGATCCCTTCTAATCCTCCTCAGCTTAATGCTGATTGTACTTCTACACGAAAGGGACGAAGACCCGCCGTTAGGCCCTTCAACACTAGAAAGTGAGTCATTGAAGGTAACTGGACCGAGGGGGTTTCAGAGATTCGTTTCCCCTTCTCTGTTAATAGATGTGGGAAACGAGTTGACTAGAGTAGTGGTTGTTTTGCTTGAGATTGGTTTCCAAGGAATTGGAATTGATTGTATGTGTAGCTACTGTCTAGGGGTTAGCTCATTGTTTGAGGTATGTTAAGTACTTAGGTAGCCCAGGATGGATTCCTAAGTCAGTTACCCTTTATCCTCAGGAACTGCTTTACATTGCTTGCACCTCTTACATTTTCTTGCTTTTACTCTGTTTTGCATTTAAGTATTTTTATGCTTTTTTCTGTTTTATGCTTTTCATGTTCATTTGCATTTAGGAATTTTTAGCAACAAAACCCCTTTTAACATTTAGCTTGAATTTAAAGCATCCATTGCATTCCAGATTGTTAGTACGCTCCCATTATGGATTGATAAACCCATCTATACTACAATGATGGGTGATTGATACCCAGTTGGACCTCAAAATCCTATTATCAATATGGCGCCATTGTCATTTGGGATTTGTTACTACATTCTGGATTTTGGATCTTTTCAGATCAAGCTTTTCTTTTATGTTTTTACTTACCAGTCTACCTTGTTTGCTTTGTTTGCAGGTACCAGCTTAGCAGTGTATGAACCTGAGAAGCAGAGGACTAACTAACTTGTTTCAACTCGTAGAAGACATCAGAGCTCTTGAACGAGAACACTCTCGGGCAAGACGTGAACATAAACGTGCGGAACACTTGAGAAGGTTGAACCTCAACATGGTAGACAACATGGACAGAGAAAACCAGAACACCATTGGTGCTGGAGACAACCCAAACACTCACACCGTCAGACATGGAATCAATCCACCTGCAATCCAGAACAACAACTTCGAGATCAACCATAGTCTCATTGCTATGGTCCAGAGCAATAGGTTCAATGGGCTACCTTTGGAAGACCCACTTGATTACCTAGATGAGTTCGACAGGTTCTGCAGTTTGACAAAGATCAACGGTGTGAATGAAGATGCATATAAGCTACGCCTCTTCCCATTCTCATTGGGGGAGTAAGCACATCAGTGGGAGAAGTCACTCCCCAGGAACTCAATCACCACATGGGATGCCTGCAAGAAGGAATTCCTTGCGAAGTTTTCTCAACTTCAAGGACAGCACGCTTGAGGAATGAAATTTCAGGGTTTGCACAGAAGACTGCTGAAACCTTTTCTGAAGCCTGGGAGCGTTTCAAAAACTACACTATGAAATGCATCCATCACGGCTTCAGCAAGGCTTCATTACGTAGCACACTCTACAGAGGTGTCCTGCCTAAGATCAGAATGTTTATGGATACTGCAAGTAACGGGAACTTCCTCAAAAAAGGAGTTGATGAGGTATGGTAGTTGGTTGAGAACCTTGCCCAGTCTGATGGAATCTATAGTGAGGACTACGACAGAACACCCTGAGGTCTTTCTACATCTGATGATGGCACTAAGAAGGAGATAAAGGCGTTGAATGAGAAGTTGGACAGGTTACTCCTGGGTCAACAACATCAAGTTCACTTTATCTCTGATGAAGAGCAACTCCACATTCAAGCTACCAAAGCTCAACAACAAGAAGATATGTGCTATGTGCCCAACCAAGGGGGTTACAACAAAGGGTACTTCAACTACTCTAACAACCCTAGTCTTTCTTACCGAAGCAAAAAAGTTGCTAAACCTCAAGACGAAGTGTACCCACCTCAACAGCAGAAGAACTCTCAACCCTTCAACAACTTCAACCAGAACAGAGGATACTACCCCAAGCAGCAACAACAGAATGGTTTTCAACAACCACAACAACAACAACTTACTGGTGTACCTCCTGGTTTTGCATCTAATCAACCTCCTACTCGGAAGACCGTTCCTAGCAGTGGTTGGAGCTGTAATCAACATCAAGAAGGGTCGCATCAAGCTGCATATAGGGAGAGGATCAAAGATGATCTTCAACATAAAAATCCACACCAAGGACCTCACTGCCCAAGGTCAGCTGGTATCGTAGAAGGAACTGTATAAACCCAACCCAAAGAATGGGTACTCAAGTGTTGAAGAAGATGGATTGAAAAAGGAATCAACGAAGTCTGGAAGGTACTATGAAGTCTTCAACCCTGTATAAGAACCTGATAAAGGATTTTCTACTGAAGTGAAGGAAATCAGGACATTGGAAATGTCCAAAGGTGAAGGAAACCTTAAGGATCCAGGAAAAGGAATCATGAGTTCAAACCTCAACCTAAACATGTGCCACCTCTTAAGCCACCTTCGAACAATCTGATTTCTGAAAAATACTAGGAGCCTCAACCCAGAACCTTGGAAATCAAAAATGGAGACCAAGTGTTTCTACTCAACAAAAGGTTCAAGTACTATTTGGGAAATGTGGATCCATTATGTTCCAAGACCTTCATGATCAAGGAAGTTCTTTTAGAGGAAGACATCATACTTGCTGTACAAGTTGATGAACGACCAACGTTGAACTCTAAGGTTGACAAGAACCATGATAAGGGAGCTTAGTGACTCGGTTCTCTTCGGAGAACCGTCTCAGGGTCACTAATCCAAAAAAAGGAAGTCAAGCTTAGTGACTTAAAACAAGCTCACTTGGGAAGAAGTCCCATGTTTATCTCTGTATAAATATTTCAATGTTTTTAAATTTCAAGTATTTAATTTAACGCATTTTAGTTTTATCTTGTTTTGGTGTCTTAGGTACCTAAGGATTGAGTTTCGAGAATTCTTGCAATGAGAAAAGAAATGGGATATGGGTGATATGCATTTTCGACATGATGATCAAAGTGAGATGATGACTGGATCAATGTGTTTTCAACGAAGGAGATCGATCCAAGGCAGTGCCAAGATCGATCTATCTACGGTGCGTGACTAAGCCGGGATCGATCCACACTTACCTCGGGATCGATCCCATGAACATCAAAGTGATCAATCCATCTAAGAGCAACAACAAACATGTGATCAATCCAAATCAATGTCGGGATCGATCCAAATGCACAACGCAAGATCGATCCAAACACGTAATGTGATCGATCCCATCGATCCAAATTTGCAACATATGATCGATCCACACCTTCACACCAGGATTGATCTAGTACTCAAATACGGGATCGATCATCATGCTTAAAACATTATCAAACCGGTTATTGAAGATGCGATCAAGCCGAGCAAAATGACAACATTTCGAACCAAGGGAGTGTAAATTTCGATCAAGCACCTCTCACTCAAAGACACGGGAACACCTCCATGCCCACTTGCCCACTTGCATCCTTTTACCCCATGGGCAAAACATCACCTCCATATCCCATCACTTCTTTTACACACCCACACCCCCATCACACCATTGTGCCCTCTTTACATCTGCTCCACAGTAAACACCTTTACTCCTCCACCACAACCTTCCACTCACCACCACCTCCCAAAAAATCGAACCACCCTCTGTATTAAGGGAGTATTCCTTCTCTTTCTCTTTGCATTTTCAAAGTTTGCACTCTAAAATCTTTACTCAAAGGCAACTCTCACAAGAATAAATTACCCTTTCAAAGGCCTTTCAACAAGAACTAAAAACTCTCAAAAACCGGTTTCATCTCTTACTCAAATTTCGTTTTCCAATCTATCTCATCGGTTTTAGCACTATCTTTACAAAAATCGGTTTCAATCTTCAAGCTTGCTAAAAACGTTTTTTTTACTCCACTTAAGCTTTTCTTGAAATCAATTTAAACTAGACAATGAGGCTAGGTTTGAAATGAGAATTTAAGTTATTGATTGCTTAAGCACCCTTCATGTATAATCCGTTTTTCTTCAAAAACGTTCTTGAACTTAACGCTTGTTCTTAAAAGCTTCGAACACTACTTATTCGTTCTCCTTGGTATGTTATCTTTTCAGGCTTATAAAATCTCTCAACCTTCAAGTGGAAGGATCATGAGAAGAAAATGAAGGGAAAGAGCACTCTCTGGTGCAATAAGGCATGAACAAGAAATATCACCCAAATTTTCGCCGAGTGCCCGAGGTCATGCGATTGCTAACCGCATACAACAAACACGGAATGACATGGAAGTTTAAGAGCACTATAACCTTCTCATTGCCCAAGCGGAACAAGAACGGGAGAGAGATCAAGCAGAGTTTGAACGGTCCCGAAAGCGGTCAAACGTTAGTAGAGGAAAACAGATAGTTGTTGAAGAAGAAGATAGTAGCAAGGATCCCACATATCAAGTGGGTGATGAAGAGAGCACTGAGATGCAGGAGTACAATGCGGAGTTCGCTGGTTCAAGAACGCAAGGGGGGACTTCCAGAAATGAGACTGAAGAAGGTGCTAAGCCTTGCTACTTAGAGAACCTTCTCTCTAGGATCTTCAAGGGGACTCGTTTCCCCCATAAACCAACAATGGGTGCTCTTGGGATAGCGAATGACATATCCCAACTTTTCAAGAACACCGGCTTAGAGAAGCTCATGGCTACTTCTAACAACGGATACAAGGAAGAAACCTGCCACTTCCTTGCAATGCTACGACTTCACTTTGATGATGATGACATGCAAGGGTACATCACATTTTCAGTGAGGGGGCGCGGATATGAGCTCTCTATAATGGAACTAAACTGTCTCTACGGGTTCTCAAGCGATGGAAACGTCGATAGCCTTCCAGAATATGCCAAAGAAGAGCTATCTTCATTGTGGATGACGATAGGGGGAGAGGACTACGATGCTGGAAAAAAAGTGTTCAGGGATTAGGAATCCAGTTCTGAGATACTTTCACAAGACACTTGCGAACACCGTATTTGCAAGTGAGATGACGGGGAATGTTACTGAAGGGGAGCTAGGATTGATTGCAAAGGCCGTGAAGCTTGTGATGCATTATACAACGGACGGGTGTCCATTACAAGGGGATAGGGCCAACTTTAGCATATCCCGAATTTTGTTCAACAACCTGTTGGGTTACAAGGAATGGGCTGTTTCGAACTACAACAGAAACGTCAAGGGAACTTTGCAAGTTGGGGCAATCGTTACCCCCATACTCTGAGCTTGCAATGTCCCTCTCGAAGGACGAGGTACACCAGCAAGGATGTTCGACTTAGGCTATTTGAAGAGTTCCCATTTCTTTAGTGGGACAATTGTTGAAAAAAAGTATAGCTTCGTTCATCCAGTCTTCGGAATGGCACTAATGTTGCTCCCCAACGAAAAGCTGACAACAATAAGAAAGGGGAACAACATTGACTTCCAACCAAGCAGGGAAGCTCTGTACTCTTGCCAGGGAAATCCAGAGGTTGGGGAAACAAATGTTGAACTGACGGACTCCTCAGTTGCTGAAGAGCTTGATGAACCCCGCTGGTACTACTACGAAGAGAACCCCACGACTAGACAAGGAAAGAGCGCAGCAACATCTCATAAAAACTTGGGGAAGGTTCAGAGATGGAACAAGTTTCAAGACAATTATATCACAAAGAAGTTCAAAAAATGACTTCTCAAATCAAGAAACTTACCCTCAAGCTCAACAAGGTCACCTCTTCAAAGGAGCAACAATCATCTGAACACTTATAACAAAGCCAATCATTCACGAACAGTCCAAGGCAACCACAAGTTCAACAACCTCATCGCCGCTCGTCTGTAGATCCAGCAACAATACAGAGGAGGAAGCGACATCACCCCGAAAGGGAGAACTGTGAGTAAACAAGCCAATGCTCCTTTCAACAACATCAGGAGGTCGAGCAACATCACGACTTCGATCAATATCAATTTTTTGAACAACATCAAGAGCATCAGGTGGAATAAGAGGCAAACTAGGGATACTATGACTTAATGCATGAGTATCTTGACTGAAGATACTCCTCACCTTCTGAGGTCCATCCTGATCCCACACCCCCTTGTTCAATCCGCTTGTTGTTTCTTGATTCATGCTTTCTATGTTTGCTTGATATTGCTGATTGCTATGCATATATCTTTGTCTTAATGATGTAATGTTATCTCTATATTTTTCTTCCTTGAGTCCAACTCAACAATTTTGGATTACACAGAGACTGTGTAATTCGAGTTTGGGGAAGAATTCAGAAGGACACCCCTTGTTATCTAATGAAATCTTCTTGTTTGCTCATTTGTCTCCAACTTGCAATGCATCTCATATATCATCTATTAACATTCAAAAACTCATAAAAATCTAAAAAAATTTCGAAAATTGTTCTTCAAAAACAGAGTGTCATTTGCATTTCATGTAGTCGCATATAGGATGTTGCACATGCTTAGGGAACTAGGAAGGTGATAACCTTGTAAATATGATGTTTTCTCATAAAGTGTTAGTGCCCTGGTTGTTAGTTGTCTAATGCATCTTGAAATTGTCTGAAGTAAAACCGCACCTTACTTGGAATGTGAATTTGCATGATCACTTATCTCCTGAGGCATGTTGTGATTTGAAGTCTGTTCGTATCTATTAGAACTTAAATTTGAATGCTTAATTATCATGTTTGTGTGTTGAATATGAACTCATGGATAGAATATACATATTAAGGTTATCTTCTACCTTTTACCACTCTTGTTAACCCAAGTAGAATCCACACCCTTGAACCTTGCCTTCTTTCAAACTCTGAATTTACTACTGAGTGGCAGGACTTTTATGGAATGAGCTTGGTAGAAAGTGTTAGGTTCGAACTGACAGGAATAGGGTCTCATGTAGTTCTAGTCCATGATTTTGGACTAGATAAGACTAGGTAGGATTCGATTTCAATAGTCGGTTTTGGGTGGGAATGAACGAAAAAGGGTATTGGTAGTTGATAACAATGGAAAGTGTTAAGGAAGAACCTTAGGAGATGAAAAGAAAAAGAATCGGAACATGCTAGTAGAATGTTTGGGGGAACAATAATGTGCAAAAGAAGTATGGCTAGTAAAGAGGAAACATTTGACAATGAATGCAAAAGGGTAAAACCCAAAAGATAGAGCAAGTAAGAAGGTCAATAGCCATTAAGTGTTTAAGTAATGAATTTCCTGAAGTAGCTAGCAATATCAAAGAAAGAGAAGTCTCTCCTAAGGGTAACAAAAAAAGAATGAAAAATGGGAATGAAAATGGGTTTGATCACTTGAAGTTTCAAAA